>ML259614.1:0-34282 GCA_005239495.1 Nicotiana undulata | reverse complement strand
CCCTATTTTTGGGCTAAAATCCCCTTTTTCCCCCCCCCCCCCCCCCCCCCCCCAATCCCCAATTCTTCTTAAATCCCTTATTTTCTACCATGGAAGAACAAAGATTAGGGGTAGGAATTAATGAGTGATTTTAAAAATGGAAGAAAATGAGTTAAAGTTCATAGACCTATGAATTGGTATTGAGTTTTCTCTTCAAAATTGCCTCTAGGCCGAGCTCAAATGGAAGGGTTATGAAAATGGGAGAAATCCCGTTTTTGAAATGTTTTAAAGTCTGGAAGTTAGGCCTTCTTCGCGTTCACGAAGGACCTGCCACGATCGCGAAGCAGCGACTCAAACAGCCTATGCGATTCACGAGATACCCTTCGCGTTCACGAGATACCCTTCGCGTTCACGAGATACCCTTCGTGTTCGCGAAGGCTTATACCCACCAGCCTACGCGTTTGCGAAGAGTATTGATCAGTTTGCCCTCCTCCAGGTCCCATGCCTATGCGTTCGTAAGAGGATGGCCGCATTCGTGAATGGTAATGTCCTCACTGCTCCGCGTTCATGACCCAGCTTCCGCATTCGCGAAGAAGAAACTCCTACACAACCCAGTTCACTCTTCGCGTTCGCGAGAGTACCTTCGCGATCGCGAAGAGGAAACCAGATGACAGCTGAAGCTGAAGAAAAACCAGATTTTCTAAGTCTAAAACCATCCGTAGCCTATCCGAAATACCCTCGAGCCTTCGAAGCTCCAAACCAATTATGCACACAAGTCCGAAAATATGATACGAGCTCGCTCGCGCGATCAAAATAATACATATAACTACGAATCATACACCAATTCAAATGAAATTTTCATGAAAACTTTAAAACTTCTATTTTAACAAGTGAAGTCCGATTCACGTCAAACCAGCTCCGTTCCTCACCAAATTTGACAGGAAAGTCATAAATATAGAAATGGACATATACCAAGTTCCAAAATCAAAACAAAAACCCTGTATCAACAAGATCAAACATTGGTCAATTCCTTAAAATCATTAAACCTTTAAATTTTTGACAAAAATCAATAACTTGAGGAAGGGACCTCCGAATTCGATTTTGGGCATACGACCAGGTCCCAAATCATGATACGGACCCACGGGAATCGTCAAAATACGAATCCGGGTCCCTTTGCTCAAAACGTTGACTGAAGTCAACTCAAATAGATTTTTAAAGCAAAATTTTATATTTAATCAGTTTTGAACATAAAAGCCTTTCGGAAAATACCCCGGCGAAGCACGCAAATCTAGAAATGGTTAAAGAAGCTATTGGAGGCTTAAAAATACAGAATTAGGTTCTAAAACTCTAGATGACCTATCGGGTCATCATACTCTCGGCTAAAGAAAAGCACAATCCAGCAGTTATGAAAAAAATACGATAATCGAGAAGCCATAAAAAGAGCAGTAATAACAGCAAGAAAAAAAACTGAAACCGATCGGTTATTTTGTGCGAAAATGTAAGTAAGAAGTATGAATAAAATAAAGGCAAGTCTTAAACCAAAAAAGCACCAATGATCTAATGGTATAATAGTATCCTTCCATAGTACATACATAAGTTCGATTCCCATATGATGTATTTCTTAATTACATAATTTAAGAGATCGATCGAAGTCAGTCGGTTTTGCGATAGGTTTTATTGTGATTAGTTGTGAAATTTAATTAAACGATCGATTCCGGCCGGTCACAACTGACTGAAGTCAATCGGTTGGTTTTACCAACCGCTACGAATCGATCGGTTATTGGTCGGTTTTTGCCAATTACCGACCAACATCGACCGATTTTGGCTGTCGATTGACATGTTTTTAGCAATAAATCGAAGCAAGCAACAACAACTAGTAATAAAAATCTATAAATAAGATAAATCAAGTGCCATATTAATACTAACGCAATGGAGAAGGAAGACTGCGACAACCTATTGATCCACAAGCTTAATCCTCGACCTATTATATAATTTAATTATGGTGTGGAGGGGCGCCTAGGATTTGAAGGTCGAGGGTGAACTTTTCTATTCAACCAAAATCTATTTTGTATATAGGGTGTCACTATATTAATATATCAATATTTTCTAAAAACATATACAATATATACGTGAATCGCTAAATTTTAGGGCGTCGGTGACCCCTCTCTCTACAACATAGGTCCGCCGCGGATGGTATGTAACATGATTAAGAATACACCAATATAACATGGCAAAATTCGACCTTTGAATAGAAATTGTTTGGCAACAATCGCAAGCTTATATATGATTAGCCAAACATGCCACAAAAAATGGGGTATATAGTATGGCCACTAAAATTGAATGGGGAAGGTGTGATATCTATGGGTGTGAAAAAAGATGATAAGATATTAAATTCTTTAAATAGCATGATAAAAATTGTCATTTAAACCTTTCACTAGAGAATTAAGTGGCTAGGAATGGTATAGAAAGAAATGATTTATTTCACTTTTGATGTTACATTTTCAATGTTGATGTCACGTCTATGCACTAGCTATATATTATTATATGGTAGTGGTCTAGTGGGTAAGAGAGTTGTCTTATCTAAGCAGCAATATGAAAGATCAAATTCCTTGGTTTATGGGATATAATTTCGAGAAGTTGCTAATGATTGATTAAGGTCATAATCACTAACAAAGTGATTTGTGTTACTAATTATATGAATGTTTTTCCTTTATGTTTTCTTCTTTTTCCTCTCTATTAATTAGAAAAGCGTCTCGGAATTATTATGACCATTATTGCTTGATTAGGAACATAACTTTACGTAGTAATTATTCAGTTCACTTTTACTTGTCTATCAATTTAAATTTATATTTTTCATTTCCATTTGTTCATTTAAGCAAATTAAGATAAAAATAAATTTTTATTTTATTTTATCCTTATCATTAGCTGCCAATTTTTCGATTAATTGCCAAAATTTTCTAAAATACTAATAATTATGGATAAAATTATAAAATACATACTTTATCTACTAGAATCTAATGTTTTGAAAAAGAGAAAAAAACAATACACATTTATTTTTGAAAAGGGATTGGATAACGAAAAAATGAACCAAAGGAGTAGTGTATTAACTTCTACAATCCGTTGGGGATTTCCAAGGGCTGGCTCACTATTTTGTTGGAAAAGGGATGTTTTAACGTGCATTTTGTCAAGCAATAGCGCAGCTTAATTGTTAGTTAAACTGTATTACTATAATAAACAACGCATCGGTAAACTTTCTGAAATTGAAATAGAAATGGAAAGTTAGTAGCAATAAAATGTCGAAATAGTATAAGAAAATAATTTCAGAATTAATCAAGCCCATTAAATGTACAGTGTGTCCTTAAGGAAATTATTCCCCTCAAGTACACGAGTTGTTGAAATATTATCCTCCGAAGATAGAACGATTTAACTCGCTGGAGTGTTGGTACCAAAAATATCGGTGAAACAACTAACCACTCAAAGGCTGTAAAACACACTGGAAAATCTTGTGCAGAAAAAGAAAAAGAAAAAGACGAAGAAAATCAGAAAATTTTCATAAGGAAAGATTCTGGGATTCAAAGCATATTTATAGACTTTCTGGCACTGTTTCAGAAAAGGTTTGCAACCCAGGGAAAATGGATTTAAAATAATCTTGGAAAGAAAATGGACAGGACCAGGTCGCGTCGCGGGTCCTGGGTTATTCCGAATTGAATTTTCATTAATTAATTAAATAATAGAAAAAAAAATTGTCCAAAAAGATCAATCAATCAATCTTTGACCAAATCCGAAATCGAAGCCGGGCGAGTGACGACGACGACGGCGTGAGACTTGCCTTCATTTTAACTCTTTAAAAATTAGAAGAAGAGCAATTGTAAATATACCCATCAAAAGTCTTTTCTTCCTCCAATATGGGACAATGTCCCTTTGCCAAAATGAGAAACTCAAATATCTTATTTTCCCTCTATTTCACATTCATCCTCTTTAAGCTAAATTATAACAACATTGAGAAGCGAATTCAGAATTTAATCTCTACAAGTTCAACTTTTAATAGTCTTCTCGTTGAACCCATTTTAGTTTTAGAATTTATTTATTATTTTTTGTAATTTTAATAAATTTTACACAAATATTTATACATCTAAAGTACTGAATTTAGATGATTCCGACGAGCGCAAAGCTACATGCACCTCTGTTGAGTATTGGATCCTTGAATCCATGTTTGCCACATTTACTTAATTATAATACAGTCCTCAAGATTAGACCAGACCATCAAAATTTCGCAATGGTTATTATTTGTTTTCGACAAAAGGAAATATTTAAAAGGTGTAAAAAGAGGGGAAAAGTAGGAAGATGCAAGTGGCAAATTGGGTTGATAACATCTTAAATTTGCTCAAATGAATCATCAGATTCTGAATAGCGCAGTCCAATAACTTTATCAAGCTACGCCAATGTGTTTCTTTTAGTTTTTTAAAGAAGTTTTTGAGAAAAAAATAGAAAAAAAAAATTAAGATGAGTTTTGAGAATTGAGGAAATTTCTCAATGACAATTTCTTCTTCTTTTTTATAAGCAAGGATCTTTATATATATAGGAATTACAAAATAGAGTTTACAACGCTAACTATGTCCGAATGGACATTTCCTACTTGTTACAGGAATTTATAATATCTCGTAGATTTCTAAAGGATGCAAGCTTAGTGCAGACGTATTTGCCAATATTTTTAACTAGGTAAATAGATTCTTCATAGTCTGAAGATAATGCAGCGGTTACAAAAGGAGGGGCATAGTGCATAATATTGAGATCCATGCTATTGTTTTCATGAATAGCACTCCTAGCCAGCTTGTGTGCTGCCTTGTTGGCTTTCCTGAATTAGTGCTGGATTGTTTGAACCTTCACCTCGGTCATTAATAACATGCAATCATGAATAATATTGTTAAGGATTATGTAACCATTTTCTAAGAAAGTAATGACATACGTTGAGTCTGATTCCACTTCTATGTTAGTGAAACCATGTTCCTTGGAAACACGTAGACCTATTTTTAGTGCCATCAACTTAGCATGTAGGGCAGATAGGCCAGGTAGACACCCTTGAAACCCAAGTACCCACTGACTCCTATTGTCTCTGAAGAGACCACCAAAGCCACAAAGAGACGTGCCTTACTTAAACGGATCCATCAATGTTGAGCTTAATATAGTTATAAGGGGGTTTAAGCCAATTAACTGCGATTAGAATCTTTTGATGCGGCATAGATTCCTTCTCGATCAGGAGTTTATATTCCACAGCTTGTTTATAAGCATATTGTAAGAAGTCTTTGTTCGTTGTGTTATTATACAAGTTATTGTTTCTATTGACACAAATAGTCCATATAGCAAATGGAAACGTTTCTCTCCAACTAATGATACCATTTTTTAGAATAAACTTTTGATCGCGGATATTAGTCAACCAATTACAAGTACTATTCCAGCTATCTGTGTCTAAGCCTAAGAAGAGCAAAATTTCTTCACAGCTATGCAGTCCATGAAAATGTGAGTAATGGTTATCCTATGACCCTTACAAAATGTGCATGTGGGGTCAATATTTATGCCAATGTGATTTAAGTAGTACAAGTTGGAAGCTTGTCGTGGTAGCATTTCCACACCAAGAATATTAATTTGTTGGGACAACTCAGTTCGCAAATCCAAGCGAAGTCATTTCCCATATTTGGTTGAATATCTATAAAATTGTAGCATGATTTGCTAGTAAATAGCCCATTTATGTTTAGTGACCAAATAAGGTGTCATAATTTTTTGAGCTTGGAGTGGTAGCGGTAATTTTATTAATCAAGTCAGGTTCAAGGTCCATAGATAATTTGGATAAGTCCCAATGACTATTAATCCAGATGTCCTTTATGGCTAGCATATTATCTTTCTAAGTTAAGGGATCGTATATGCATTGGCATAGCGGTAGAGATTGGTGGATCCAATGCATATTCCATACATTGATGTTCGATGAATTATGGGGAAACCAAGTAATATCTTTACTACAAACTTCCCATCCTTGGATAATGCTATACCAAATGAAGGACGCATTTTTAATATTTTTCCTAGCACCATGGAGCCCAAAAATCGTTTAAGCCCAAGGGGAATGTCGGTTAGTGAGGCGTCTCCAAGATAGGTTGGTTAGGTTCACTAGATTTTTACTTTTAGCTGTGCATATTCCTAATTTGCCTTCCTTCTTGTGTTTGGTGATGGTGCCCCAGTTGATAAGATGGAGTTTTTTGGAAGTGGCATTTGTAACCCATATAAAATTTCGTTGAATCTTGGATGGCAATAGGGTGTATTGCATATTGTGATTTGAGAGGAGTTCAGGTATGAGGTAGACAGAATGCACATGCCTGCCATGTTAAGACAACTTGTTTTTCAAGTAGCCAATTTTGCAAGCATATTATCGAGAACAAATTGAAAGTTAATGCCTCTAGGTTTCGAGTTAGTAATCGGAAAGCCTAAGTATTTACCAAACATATGACTAATGATAATGTTAAGAAAATTTGAGATATTGGAGCCAATATTTTTGGGGCAATATTTAGTGATGATGATTTTTTTATTTTTCCCTAATAATGGTCTGCCCTGACAAATAGCAAAATAAATCTAGGCATTGTTTAATTGTAGTTGTAGTGTTTTTATTGATTTGGTCCATTAGGGTAAGATCATCCGCGAAGAAAACGTGTGATAATTGGACTGGATCCCAGCATCCCATATCCACGTTGTGGTTGATGAGAGTTGATAGTATTTTCGTACAAAGTAAAAATAAGTATGGAGACATAGGATTACCCTGCCTAATACCTATGCTAGGGGCAATATAATAAGTTCTAGAGCCACTAACATGGAAAGCTATTTTGCTAGATGAAACACAATTCATAATAATTTTTGTGATGTTTGGGGAAAACTAAAAAAGGTGAGGGCTCTATAGATAAAGGACCATTCAAGACGGTCAAAAGCCTTTTCTAGATCGATTTTTAGGATCATATTATGTTTTTTCCACGGTACGTATTCATTTTGAGGATGAGTTCTTGAATTGTGTTATCACTAGCTTTTCTATTTTTTTAGGAAACTAGCTTGAAAGGGGATGATAAGGGTGTTTAAGAAAGACTTCAAACGATTAGTAATGATTTTATAAATAATATTACATAAACCTACAGGCCTGAAGTTTTTAAAGTTATTAGCTTTAGGAATTTTCGGGATTAGACATAGGAGGGTGTCATTTATGCTATCCGGAATTTTGCCACTATTGAAAACATCCTGGCAGAGGTTAATAGCTGAGTTGCCTACTATTGTTTACCCTAAAATTTGGATAACAATTAAACTTATATTGTGATTTTAAGGATATGTGATTTCACTCAATACCAATCGATAAATGCGTAAGTAAATGACAGAATTAAACTAGAAATAAATCAAACTAATATTCAAACAGAGCTTCAACCTCGATTCTAGATGCCCTCAAATTGTTAAGTGCAAGAACAGTAAAGATGGAATAGATTGATGAACAAGAATACAAGTAAGAAGGGAAGAGTTGTATTGCTTTTGTCTCAGTGAATAATGTGATTACAAATGATTGGAACTCCTCTTATATAGTAGAAGAATTTTAATTATGGTATATCTCTAATTACAGAAGTAAATCGTATAATCAGGTAATCAACCGCTTCTGATTTGATCCGTTCCGAGATTCACGCCATGATTCTCGACTAATCAAGGATATCTCGCTCTTCCGTTACTAAGCTAACCCCGATGTTACTCGGAGCCTATCTCCCTTGCCTTCGATTGATACCGACCTCGATCTCGAAAGAGACTTCAATCTCGAACTCAATGCCTCAACTCGTTGTTCTTGTTACGGGTTTATCAGAGCTTGAGAATCTAGCTAGGGCTATTTGAACTAATAAGGAAAAGTAGGCATGCTAAGTACATTTTTATGGCATTGAATAGGAAGATAGCCTATCTAAGAGAAGATGAAATAGCAAGTGCTTGAGAAGAAAAGAAGCTGTGAGGGAATGCGCTCTGACTGATATCATCGATGCAACGTCCTAATCTCAATCAAATAGTGAAATTGGTTGGCCCAGATTTCTACCATATACAGATTGTCCCCTCGTTTCTTGGATTATAATGAGAAGAAACAAATTGAGCCTTCGATATTTTTGACCTCGATAAACAATGATGTCATCCCCGTGACGTAAGCGATGGAAGTGACCGAAACATCCCATCAGTACAGTTCCCCAAACCATTAATGAGCATCAGTTGGCGGTCGGCCACTAGTGTCGTTGAACCGTCACCATAAATCCATAAATAAGCCTCCTTCTTGTTGATTCAAACTTTACATTCACCTTCATTTGTTCTACTAAGCTTTTATCTCTCTCAAGTTCTTCTCTTTCATTACTCCTTAGGTCTTCACCGCTAGTTTCGAACCACCAAACCTTACTATCTTCTTCCTTCTTCAACTCATACAATGGCGAAAACATCCAAAACGGTTTCACAATAGGAAAACGCTTCCTCTCTTTTTCTCGTCCGGCCAGTGATAAAACGCCGGCGGATCCGCTCCCTGAGGAGTGTGTTCCCGGCCTGTGTGTTCTTAAATCTGAATAAAAAATTGAGAGACCTTCGTCGCTCCCTGGTCGATGTGAGCACGTGTCAATATATATCTGCTCGATAACTGTGGGGTATCTCGAGCAAATCAAGAGGGATTGCAACTGGGGATACAAAGTGATAGAGATCCCCTCTCTTGAAGAGAGTATTACCATTCATATGGAAGGGTACCTAAGTGTTTACACTTACCCTTTCACATTGGTCCCCCTCGATCCTGTCATCATTGACTTTTTCCGTCAATATCAAGTGACTTTGGGCCACTTACACCCCTGATTTTGGCGCGGCCAAAGATTTTACCTACCCAATAGTGAAATCCCGTAAATAAAGCAAAAACGGCTCCCATAGAAAGTACATAATGTAAATGTGAAACCACATAATAAGTATCATGTAGAGCAATAGTGATCATGCTCTGGTTCGTTACCAACAAAGCCGAGGGGTTGCCGTTCACCCTCGATCACCTCATCAGGTTATACATCCCTCACATCTTTCGAGGGTAGATCAAACTGCAACGTCGAGAAACCAAGGCGTTGTTCTCGAGCATCGACGAGGACAAAGACCAAGGGTAGATGGGTCGGCTCGTTCAGGTGAGGACCTGTGATCTCATCCCGAAAGAGAAAATTCCATTTCCTGAGAAATGGAACCTGAAGCGTAGGTAACACTCTACTTGTTAATTTCCATGTTGTGTTTCATTTTCTACTTTATTTAATATCTTCTTTCATCATGCAGCGGTTATTTGGATGCCTCGAGCAATCCCTGACCATGAGATCTGGTTCTGAAATCTGGCTTCAACTTCTTCTTATGTTGATCGTTGTTGGCGCGACTTAGGAAAAGGCCGATGGGAAGCAAAGAATCATGGTAAGTTTCCTCTTTCACATATCTGATGCATTGGCTATTATTTATTTTTTCACTTACTTAATCTTTTCTTATGTAGGACTGAGCAAGGATGCGGCCCTGAGGCCTCCGACTAGTGAGGAAGAGGTTATGGCCCCGGCTCCGAAGCCAGGTAAGGACAATAAGAGAAAAAGGGCCTCGACCTCCGAGGACCCTAAGCCCAAGAAGAAAAAGAGCTCGATCAGCAAATCGAGGATTGAGGTTGCTGCTCTCCCTTCCCATATAGTTCAGGGACTAAGGGAGGAATAAATGAAGACAGTGACTCGGTGCTGGTGAACCGAGTGAGGAAGACCTTCGATACCTCCAAGGCCGCTAAATCGGTGGAGGTTGATGAGGCCCTACCTTATGCTGAAGAAGTTTTGAAGAAAGATTTAGGCAAAGTCTCTGAATCATCTTAGGTCGAGGTTTCCTCTCTCCAAATGACGAACATACCAGAGGGGCCTGGTCCCGAGACCCTTAGAGCTGAACAGAGCGCCCCGAGTGACTCACTTGGGGAAGTGACAGCAAGTCACTCACAATCCATTCACATTTTCCAAAGAGTCTATAAGGGATGCACAAGCCATAAGGACTCCTGAAATAGGCGAAGTTCCCGGTGGAGAGGATCCTTTTCGGGATTGGTTTACTGGGGTCGAGGATGCCTCCGATCTCAATGATTCATCCAACCTCTTCGAAGAGGCCCAACGCCTTCTGAACCGAGTAAGTTTTAATTTTGTTAAAGTAGCTTTCTTTCATTTTTCCTTTTTTCTATCTAACTTTTTTTTTTCATACATGCTTTCTCTAAGTCCGGGGCTGAATTAAGCCAATGCGAGGCCGATCTCTGAAGGCTTTCAGAGAAGAGGAATGCTCTCAAGCTTCTATGTGGGCAGAAGGACGAGGAGATCAAGGACCTCCGAGCTAATTTGGCTAGATCTCGTAAGGAGGAAGTTGAGAACGAGCAGGTAACGATTCTCTTGAAAAACCACGGGCTCGATTCAGAGGCAGAGGCTAATGTTTCAATGTCACAGTTGCAGAAAAAGATCAAGCGGATCGAGCTATTCCGGGAGGAGGTCGATCGAGTGAAAGCAGACTACTACAAGTGGAAGGAAGGCATGGACCGCCTTGCTGTTGAGAAAGAAACTGCCTTGGCCCAGTTGTCGTCGATCAAAGTCCAACTTCGAAGTGCAAGGGAAAAATGATTGGTTCAGTCTAAGAGGGTTGAAGAGCTCGAAGATGAACTTGCAAAGGCTCAAGCTGAGGCCGAAAAAGCAAAGGACGAGGCTGATAAGACGGTGGCCATATATCTGGATGATGTCGAAGCCACCCAAGCTCAAGTGAGGGAGGTTGCCGATTGAGAACATTGGATAGCCAAGCTTGTAAGGCGCCAGTCCTGGAGGGAGACCCTCGAGAAAATCCACGCCCGAGGTTTCGACCTTTCTAAGGAGATAGCACAGGCAAAGGTTCATGAAGCCGATTCCAGGCTACTAGCCTCTTCTGATGACGATGACGATGATGACGGCAGCAAGAACGGGTCCGATAATGATGAGGGGCCCGAGGAAGAAGCTTCCCCCTGAAGAGGGAGTCGCCACTAACATAGCTAGGACTTTGTATTTTCTTTTGTTTTCTTTTTCTGTGTAGGACCCCGATCTGTCCTTTGTAAATACCTTTATTCATATATATAAAATCTTTTTTTTTTAAATTTCGTCTCAAATTTTGACTTGTGATAATTTAAATCTGCTTCGTGCCTTGTAAAATTTTGATATACTTGATGCCTTGTGAATAATATGTTTGAGACTTTGGATTTTAGGCAACTTGGCCGAAGCCAAACTAGTACTGCCTTCATAGCCGAGTGAACTCTTGCTCAAACTCGAAGTAGTAAAACCCTTAGGTTTTAGTTGAGTGAGAAGGGACTCTCGAACTCAAAAATATAATGGCCATTAAGCTCTCGAATCGGGTCGATGTGGCCTTAGAAGAATGGCTTTTTTTCCTTTTTGGCTTAAAAAATTTAGACATATAGGAATTTGTTATCCCTTAGCATGAAGTAAGTTTGTACCCGTTGGATTTTTTCAGGATTTTAATATCATCGAAACCCTTTGATTTTTATGCCTTAACACAAGTTTGTATTAAACAGTTCGATACCTCTTAAGGTTTTTCGATGGCTGATTTATCGAAGCCCTTTGATTATTTTGCCGATGGTATCCTTTTTAAACCAGTTTTCAAAAGAATTTGAAGGCCTATTTTCATTGCGGAATTCGGACGTCTCCGAGCCGCGTTAGTTTGGTCGTAGCCTTGGGATTTGCCTCTTGGGATTACTTTCCCAATAATACTTTGAACTTGTTCAAAGTATTAGTCCTCGAGTAGGGTGGCCTTGCCCTATAAAATCGGGGGTTTCTTCTTTGAGGTCTTATGGTCTCAAAGTTTAATAGTTTGAACATGTTGATTTTTTACGGCAGTCCCCGAGTACGAGGTTGATCGTTCAAAGTTTATTTGCACTCGGCCCTTGTGCCAGTTTTCATAAAAAATCATAAGTATAGAACTTGTAAGGTAGGAATTTCATTAAGGCACATGACATCTTGTAAGAAAAAGTACTTCTTTCAATAGTTCATACATGCGTACATGTATTGCCACTAGGGGTCGAGTAATCTATACGGACACAGTTCATTCGACTGTTTGGTCCTTTACAAAGTTTTCCTATCGAGACCCTGTTGACATGAAGTATTTTCCTTGAAAACATAACATCTGAGGGTGATTCCCCCCAATATTCGAGGTTGATTGTAAAGAAGCCTCGGATACTCTAATTCAGCACGAACAATGGTTGCCTCATTAAAAACCTTGCCGAAAAATCCCATTTGGGATAAAACCGGTCGAAGGGAAAAAGAGTGCAACACGTGCTTTCAGGTCTATATCTTCCTGCTTGGAGAGAACTTTGATGTCTTCGCTCGAACACCTTAAATAAGTTAGTGTGAAATGTAGATGAAAAAAGAGAAGGTCATACCTCAACAATAATATTGTTTGAGGAGTGATATGTTCCAATTATTTGGTAGTTGTTCGCCGTTTATAGTTCCAAGCTTGTAGGATCCTTTTCCGACGATGTCGAGGACCTGATACGGTCTTTCCTAATTTGGGCCGAGTTATCCTTTGTTAAGGTCTCGAGTGTTGAGGGTGACGTTTCTCATAACTAGGTCCCCCATTATGAAGTGGCGAAGGTTGGTCCTCCGATTATAATACCTTTCGATGCGTTATTTTTGTGCGGCCATGCGAACTAGGGCGACTTCCTATTTTTCATCTAGTAGTTCTAGGCTCGTACTCATAGCCTCGTGACTCGATTCTTCCATTGCGTACCGAAATCTGGCGGTGGGTTCTCCGACTTCAACCGGATCAAGGCTTTGGTGCCGTAAACTAAGGAGAACAGTGTTTCCCTTATACTGGATTTTAACGTTGTTCGATATGCCCAAAGGACTTCAGGTAGAATTTCTCTCAATTTTTCCTTGGCGTCGTTCAATCTTTTCCTTAGAATATGGATGATGGTCTTTTTTGTCGATTCAGACTGTCCGTTCCCAATAGGATAATACGGTGTCGATAGGATTCTTTTTATTTTTGTGATCTTCGAGAAAATTTGTTATTTTGATGTCGGTGAATTGTTTTGCATCATCGTATACGATTTCGGTAGGTATCCCAAATCGGCAAATGATGTGATCCCAGATGAAGTCGATAACTTCGTTTTCTCTGACTTTCTCGAAGGCCTGTGCTTCAACCCACATAGATAAATAGTTAGTCATAAATCAAATGAATCTAGCTTTACCTGGGGCCGATGACAGAGGGCCGACGATGTCAATTCCCCATTTCATGAATTTCCATAGGGATAAGACTAAATGAAGTTGTTCTACGGGTTGGTGGATCATCGGTGCATACCTTTGGCACTTATCACATTTTCAAACGAATTCTTTAGTGACTTTCTCCATATTGGTCCAATAGTATCCTGCTCTGATGACTTTGTGAACTAGTGATTCGGCACCGGAATGGTTCCCGCAAGTACCCTCGTGAACTTCTCGTAGGACATAATTGGTGTCTCCTGGCCCCAAGCATACTGCCAACGGTCCATCGAACATCCTCCTGTATAATGTTCCATCTTCAGCCAATGTGAATCGAGAAGCTTTAGTTCGTAGAGTCCTTGATTCCTTAGGGTTCGATGTGAGCTTTTCGCCTTTCGAATACTCAATATATTTATTCCTCCAATCCCAGGTTAGGCTCGTGGAGTTTATTTTGTCATGGCCTTCTTCGATTACTGACTTCAAAAGTTGTACGCAGTCTCCATCTGATTTGTTCGTCTTCGACCGCTACCCCAAACTTGCAAGGGCATCGACCTCGTTATTTTGCTCTCTAGGTACATGTTGTAAGGTCCATTCTTTAAACCGATGCAATGTTACCTGCAATTTATCCAAGTATCTTTGCATCTGATCCTCTCGAACCTCGAAGGTTCTGTTGACTTGGTTTACCACCAGTAGGGAGTCGCATTTGGCTTCGATGATCTCTGCTCCCAAGCTTTTAGCTAGTTCGAGACTTGTAATCATGGCCTCATACTCAGCCTCAGTTTTAGGCAACTTAGAAGTTTTGATAGATTGTTTAATTTTATTTCCCGTAGGCAGATTCAAAATGATGCCTCGCCCGGACCCTTTCACATTCGAAGCGTTGTTTGTAAAAAGGGTCCACACCCCCGATAATATACCCGATTTTAACAAAAATTCTTTTTTGACCTCGAGTACGAGGGCTGGCATGAAGTCAACCACGAAGTCTGCTAAAATATGAGACTCGATGGTCATTTAGGGTTGATATTCGATATGGTACCCATCGAGTTCGACGACCCATTTAGACAACCGGTCCGAGAGTTCGGGCTTATGGAAAACATTACGTAGAGGATAAGTGGTGACACTGAAAATATGATTTAGCTTCCTAAAAGCGCTTATTAGAGAAAGTGCAAATTTTTCTAAGTGTGAGTACCGTGTATCGGCCTCACCTAAAGTTCGACTTACGTAATAAATGGGAAATTGCATACCTTGTTCTTCTTGAATTAGGACACCACTTACCGCTACTTCTGAGACTGCTAAGTATAGGTAGATTAGTTCGTCTGTTTTTGGAGTATGAAGAAATGGTGGACTTGAGAGGTATCGCTTCACTTCTTCCAACGCTTGTTGACATTCCGGGGTCCAAGAAAAATTGTTCTTCTTTTTGAGTTGCGAGAAGAACCTGTGGCTTCAATCTGAAGACCTCGAAATAAATCGGCCTAAGGCGGCTATCTGTCATGTCACCTTTGCACGACCTTAACACTGTCCACGACTGTGATGTCTTCGATAGCCTTGATTTTACAAGGGTTGATCTTGATCCACCGATTTACCATAAAGCCGAGGAACTTGCCCGAGCCGACCCCGAAAGCACATTTCTCGGGGTTGAGCTTCATGTTGTATTTTCTCAATATGTCGAAGGTTTCCTACAAATGCGTCAAATGGTCCTCTGCGCGCAGGTACATAGCTAGCATACCGTCAATATAAACTTCCATTGATTTACCTATTTGTTCTTCGAACATTTTGATTACTAAGGGTTGGTATATAACCAACATTTTTTATTCCAAATGGAATTAGGTTATAACAATATGTGTCATACTTAGTGATAAACGAATTCTTTTCCTGATCCTTCAGGTTCATTTGAATTTGATTATACCCGGAGTAGGCGTCGAGAAAACTAAGGATCTCGTGGTCGGTCGTGGCATCGATCATGCGATCGATATTCGGCTAAGGAAAAGAGTATTTGGGACATGCTTTGTTTAAATTTTTATAATCTACGCACATCCTAAGTTTGTTCCCTTTCTTAGGGACTACCACTACATTTGCTAACCATTCGGAATACTTTACTTCCCGAATGGATCCCTCTTCCTTGATGAATGCATGTTTTACCTTGGACTGGGCATTCTCTTTTGTTTCACTGGTCTGAACTTCGGATCCATGATCAATCGACGTGTTGTGATCTCCAGTAGGATCCCTGTCATATCTAAGTGGTACCAAGCAAAGAAATCCATATTATCAATAAGAAATTTAATGAATTTTTTCCTGAGTTAGGGGGTTAACCCCGTACCCAGGTATACCTTTCGATCAAGTAGGTACTTGATCAGTATAACCTATTCCAGTTCCTCCACTGTTTATTTAGTGGCATCAGAATATTCGGGAATAATGAAAGATCGAGGCATCCAATAGTCGTCATCTTCCTCTTTCATTCCCTATTTTTTTGACTGAGCCGGGGCCAGTGGCTGTGGTTACTATTTTGCCTCTTGTTTTCCTTTGACCTCCGATCCCTTTGCTATCAAAAGTGCTGATATTGGTATTACCTCATCGACCGCGAACATTTCTTTCGCAGCATGCTGTTCCCCATATACTAATTTCACCCCGTCTAGTGTTGGAAATTTCATCATTTGGCGGAGAATTGAAGGGATTGCTCTCATATTGTGAATCTAGGGCCTTCCGAATAGGGCGTTGTGATCGGCGCCCACCTACACTACTAAATAGTAGCAAGATGAGGCGCAATGCAGGTTTTACCCGAACGGGTCGGGATCGAATCCACAGGGAGTTACTAGTGTGGGAGTTGAGTTCCTAAGTGATCTATTAGTGTTTCGTGCTCTTAATTGCACTTCTCATACTTTTGGTTTTATATTAGAACTACGGTTTAGAGTAATTGCAAATTGCTAATTAACTAACTAATGTCTTTTTGAGTGTTTTCTTAATAGATAAAGAGGACTAGGGCTATGACTTTCTCCTAGGTGAGTACTTAACGGGATTCCAATACCTAAGGGAAAGATGTCATGAAGGGGATTGTGATATAGCCAATGCACGGAATTACCCACTCTATACCTCTCGGTAGATTGAGTGGTTTTGCCCTAATTGCCTCTCTCGATACCAATTGGGTGTCAGAATCATGCAAGCAATATAGGCTCAAGTAGGGTTTTACTATCTCTAGGTTTAACTCGTTAATTGAGACTATCAATCTCTTGAATACATCCTAATTCCTTGTTGGACTGATTTTCTAGATTCAAATTCTCTTTCTCAAGAAGAACCCAAGTCAAATAAACACCAATTAGTGTTTGCAACAACTAATTTAACATGAAAACCATAAATCAACCCAAATATCAACTACCCATAAACATCTAAGCCTTAATTTAAAGGACCCATCAAATACCCACACTAGGGTTGACCCACAACCCTAGCTAATGGGTCTAGCTGCTCATGATGAGAGAAGAAATCAGAGAAATAGATGAAGAATAATTCATATAATTTAATTACAAAAATTGAAAGATTCGATGTTAAAACCCTTCTAAAATTACTCAAAATGCTGAAAGAAAACGTTCACGAGCTCCTGAATGTCTCAGAGTACAAAAGCTGACCTAAAAATGAGAAAAGAAACTATTTATACTAGGCTAAATTTTCTGGACAAAAATACCCTTACGGGGGTACTGCGGACCGCACAAAATGGAGTGCGTCCGCGTTGAGGCTTTTTGGCTTGGAAATCAGCTACTCTGTACCTGGCCACCGTGGACCGCATGAAATGCACCGCGTCCGCAATGGCTTCTGTTGCGGCCGCAAAAAATGGAGTGCGGACCGCACTGGTCTTCAAGCCTTCAAACTCACTTCTCTAAATCTCACTAATGCGGTCTGCATAAAATGGAGTGCGTACCGCACTGGTCTCAAGCTTCCAAAATCATCTCTCTGAATCTCATTAGTGCGGTCCGCACAAAATGGTTTTGCGGGCACTGCTTAAGCTTCCAAAATCACCTCTCTGAACCTCCTCAGTGCGGACCGCACTAAATGGATTGCGGACCGCACTGGTCTGTTGGATTGAGCTTGGACTTGTTCTTGGTACTTGTGCATGTTTCACTCCTTTTTGAGCTGGTTTTGACTATTTGTCACCTTTTTTACTAAACCCTGCAAACAAGTACAACAAGTAAGCTTTTGGGACTAGTTTTTATACCATTTTAACCAAAACTTAAGCAAGAAGGAGTGTGAAATAAAGTATAATCTCTAGTTATCAACTCCCCCAAACTTAAGCTTTTGCTTGTCCTCAAGCAAACAAAATAAGCCCCACCCCTTAAGAGTAACTCTAAGAAAATTAGTTGTCCTAAGGTAACCTCTTCTAGCATCAATTTGGGACTAACAATCGCCTTCAATTCAAATGAATCATTAACAACCTTTGACCTTTTAAACACCATGGATTTCAGTGCGACACAAAAGCATCAAGAGTTGACTCAACCCATAAAAGAAGCTCTTTCTACTACTTTGGTCATTGTGGAACCCAGACTCATACTCCTCAACTCTCCCTAAGCAAACCTCACTTTTAGATTGTAGCATTCAAAACGAGGTCAATGGAAGCACACTCATCTCTCTCAAGGAAAGGTCTCAAGTCCGGCTCTAAGTACCATAGGCTTGCCCCTTATGTGAGTCGCCACTAATGTAAGCTTCATTCAACTCAAGATTAATGGTGAAGGCTTTTGGTTCAAGGTAGGAAATATTTGGTCTAGGTGGGTTCCATCTTTCCTTAAGCACTTCATTTGTTTTCACTTTTGCGCACATTCTCTTGACTTTTTGACTCATTAAGCTCCTTCTGAGGGGTTAGAGAGACATATTGTCACTCCTTCTTGTTCATTTAAACATTTTTCTCCTTTCTAAGCATTCTTCACCTTTAATCTCCTTTCTTTTATTGATTCCCTTTATTTCTTCTAAATTGTTCATTCTTTTTGGCTTTTTTATTTTTCTTTCTTTTTCATTGCCCTTTCCTTTTCTTCACTTTTGTACCTTCTTTTTCATTTTGTTGCATTCGTCGCCTCTCCCCCAAACCTATGTTTTTACATTATGCTAAGGAAAGAAAGGGTGCCAAGAGAGGGTCAAAACGGGTAAAGGCTTGTATCATGGTTTATGAAAGAAAAAGTTCTAAGGCTCAAAAGGGTTGAATAGGGAAATTGTCATTGGCAGGATATGGAAATGTTCAAGTCATTGTTCGGATCAAGGAGAGCCTATAATCACATCTCGAGTCAAACTATACTTAGGATTTAGCCTATACAAACATTTAGGGAAAGTTCTAGACTAATGGCACGGGACTTGGACTTGCAATTTAAATTCTTACCACTCAAGCTATGGGATTGCTAAAGAAACAGAGTCGGGGGCCCACAATGACCTTATCTAAGTTTTGAGCAACACAATGGTTCCGAAAAACCACTCGATGATTATCGGTCAACACAAGAGTCTCAAGATCACAACTTTCACTATCCTAAACACAACGATTTTGTTTTTGACCATAAGATCAAAGGCAAATGTGTTAGGCCCAAGTGAAGCTTTTCTTGACGCACCATTACTCACTAGCTATTATTTACACAAAAAGCAAAAAGAAAAACAGACTCAAACCCTTAAGAAGGTTTTCACACCATCCATCCTTGAGAAGAGCCACCCGGTTCACACAAATTTCACCTTTGGAAAAAACCGTGGCATTAAGAAAACCAAAGGCTTATTGCAAAACAAAAATTCAAAACAAGAAGCTACGAAAATAAAATAAGAAGCTATGAAAAGGAAAAATGCAAAAAGTAAAATGCGGAAAGTAGAATGAATATATACAAGAGGGGATTTAATCGAATATACATAAGAGAGAATGAATATATACATCAAAAGGTAATTTTATATACAAACCAAATGTACGAAATACGAAAAGTACTAGAATTGTAAAGTTATGTTCATACCAAAAGAAAAATAAAAATAGTATCAAATATATACAGTCATCCAAATCCAATTTGGGCTACCCCCTCAAATGAGAGCTAGCATTGTCCTCAATGCTAACTGACCAAAAATAGCACAAAAAGAAGGAGAAAGAGTAAAGAGAAACTCCTTATAGGCCCTCCGTCTGCATTAGATCCTGAGTATGGGTCCCGGGGTCTGTGGACTGCATGGGAGCCCGTGACTGGTCCCCAGAACCTTGTGTCTCCATCAGGACCTGGATCTCCTCTGTAACCTGGGCCTGTACTGGCAGTTGTGGCTGACTCGAGGTACCTCCCTACGGGTCCGCCAACTCTATAATAATGCCCTCAGTACGGGGAATCACCCTTTTCCTCTTCAGTGACCTTTCTATCTCCGGATCTGACTCAGGCTGGGCAGCTAGGTCATGCAATAGCAGGTCCAAAGGCAAATGGTCTGCCTTCATGTTATCTACATCCTCCCGTAACTTCTTCACTGACTCCTTGGAGGCACGTGTCTTCCTCAGCTTCTTTGTCTCCTTGGCAAGCTCTTTCAGTGCGTTTCCATGAGTGCCAACAACGTCCAGAATCAACTTTTGGTTCTCAAGGATCTTCTTCTAGTTGTACAAAATCTCCTTGAGAGTGTCCTCCACGGACTGTGGGACCTGTGGCGGAGGAGGTGCAGCTTGGGCTGCCACCGACATAGAAAGGAAAGACAGCTTAGAAGTAGCTGCCTGTATCCAGTTGTTGATACTGGATAGGGTCTGTCTCAGTCGGTGGGCATTCAGAGGGTATGCAGCAGATGAAGGAATGGTGGGGGTTTCTGACGTGGAGGGCCCTGGAGCAATGTCTGGGGTGGCTGAGGTAGGCTGAGTAAATGCCACTACAACCCCTGGCTCATCAGACTAGCCTGTGGAAACAGTGGATTTTCCTTTGAAGTTCTTGCTCTTGGGGTTGTAATAACCATGTAGGCTGTACAAGGAGAATGGGGCCTTTGGCTTCACCTTCAAATCAAACTTCCTCCCCTCTACCTTTTGGTCCTCAAAGTACATAGTCAAGAAGTTAGGTAAAGGGTAGGATTTGTCGCCTTCATTCACCACCCGGTTGATTACCCATGACGTCACATTCCCGATGTTAATCGGGTACCCTTCTATGATTGAGGCCACCAGCACATCACATCTGAGAGGAAGAGAGTTTTCGTGAAAGATGGGGTCTAGCCTGCTACACACGAATGTCTCCCAACCTTTAGCTTCAAAGTTCAATGTTCTCCTCAGAATCTTCTTCCCTGCTTGCAACCAGTATGGGGTGGTACCCGGGATTTCCAAATGTTCATCTAGCCATGGACGGGCATCATACCCCAAGTTCAACTTCTCCAAGTAGTCCGTCTCATCCTCATCATCGAAGTCAAGGTACCCATTTTGTTGCATTCCCATAAAAAAAAACACTGTCAGATTCCGCACCTTAGTCGCTTTGGAGTCCTGTTTAACATAAGCAACATTAGTGTAGAACTCCTTGACTAGGTGCTCATTTGCCTCCACCACCCGGAAATTGAAGTAGTCCCAGCCTTTTATTTTTTTGAACTGTTTTAGCACATTGGGGTTGTCTGGCAGAAGATCTCTTGTGATGAACTTTCGCTCCAGGATCAATTTCTTCTCGGGCGACCAAATCTATCCTGCCATGCCTTTGGGTTTCTGGTTCTTTCTATTCCCCCTACTTGGGGCTCACCCCCTTCTTCTTCTTCGCCTGCGGAGTGCTCACCAGATAATGAAGTTGTGGGTGAGGTAGAGTATTCATTGTCACGTCCTGCAGCTGAGCCCTCAGACGACTCAGAATGTGCTGATGCTTGGGCAGGAGGAGAGCCTGTAGGTGAATCCCTCAATCTGAATCTCTCTGGAAAATCTGGGACGTACTCCGGCACAAACCCTGAATCAGATGCCTCCCAGGAGGGTTGCATACTCACTTCCCGAATGGGAAGCAGCTCTATCCATGGCTCTGATTGTTTTCCTGGTGGATTTTATGGCTTGCTGGACTTGAGGGGCCAGTTTGATCATCCATTGGCCTCTCCTCGGGGAGGACTCTCCTCTTCCCCTTTGTTTTCGAACACCACCTCTTGATTGGACCATTTTCTTCAAGTGGAGTTCAGTTAAAGTTTGTTAATATCAATGCAGTGTATGGATCTGTGAAGAAAAAGGTAGCATGTAAGTGGAGATGGAGTTGCAGAAATTGCAGGTTGCGGACCGCACAAATGATGTGCGGCCGCAAAGAAGCTACCGCGGACCGCACAAAATGCACCGCGATCCGCACTGAGTGGGGTTCAGACTACCCACTCTCTGAAGAATGTCACCGCGGACCGCACAAAATACATCGCGGTCCGCACTGAGGTGGGGTTCAAAATACCCCCTCTCTGAAGAATGTCACCGCGGACCGCACAAAATGCACCGCGGTCCGCACTGAGGTGGGGTTCAGAATACCCACTCTCTGAAGAATGTCACCGCGGACCGCACAAAATGCACCGCGGTCCGCACTGAGGTGGGGTTCAGAATACCTACTCTCTGAAGAATGTCACCGCGGACCGCACAAAATGCATTGCGGTCCGCACTGAGGTGGGGTTCAGAATACCCACTCTCTGAAGATGGTCATCGCGGACCGCACAAAATACACTGCGGTCCGCGGTCCTCAACTTAAGCTTTTATGCAAATGAAGCACCGCGGTACGCACAAATTCATCGCGGACCGCAAAAAGTCTCAACCTAGGGTTCCAAATTTTTTTCATTTTCATTCAAGTCTAAATTCACGTGTTCTTGATACCCTAGGTGTTTAACAGTGTATTTAACTAAATTAGGCCTAATTTAACTAATATTAGCAAACCCTAGGCTATGATTGCAAGAAAAAGGAGAAAATAGAAGAAAGGCAACTATTTACAAGAAATTAACGAAATCAACAAAATTAAACAAGTAAGAAAACAAAATTAAACTTACTAGATGTAGGATGAAGTGTAGATGAATGAGATGAAAAAGTTGTAGTGAAGAACACAGTGATGAATAGTGCAATTTATTTTACTATTGAGAGTTCAAGGAGCGAAAAGTGTAAAATGAGGGCCTCAGGCCCTATTTATAGAAAATGGCCTGGGACCCACTTGACTTACCCCACCGCGGACCGCACAAAATGACCGCGGTCCGCGATGCTCAACTTTTCTGGGAACTGGACAAGAGGTCCACTGCGGACCGCACAAAATGCAGTGCGGCCGTAGTGGTCCACCGCGTACCGCACAAAATCGCTGTGCAACTTCAGAGAGCCCTTTTCTTGTTAAATGCTTTTACGGACCGCACAAAATTGCATTGCGGCCGCAGTGCAACTTCAGAGAGCTTATTTTTTCCAACTTAGTCTTGTGCACTGCATCAAAATAATCCTACAACATCCCACAACTAGTTAGTCAAAAAGGACTTCCTACACTACAAAGAAAAACAAAGAAAAAAAACAAAAAAAGATACATGGGTTACCTCCCAAGAAACGACTGATTTAACATCGCGACACGACACAGGTTACCCTCAATTCACTTAAGATGGAGAAGTGCCACCACGTGGCTGTCATCAATCTTGCCCGGGTAGTGCTTGACCCTGTGCCCATTAACTCTGAAAATCTCCCCACTTTTGTTCTTTAGATCAAGTGCACCAAACGGAGTCACAAACACAACTTCAAAAGGTCCACTCCATTTCGACTTAAGCTTTCCCGGAAATAGACGTAACCGAGAGTTGAACAAGAGAACCAAATCACCTACTTTGAACTCCTTGCCACGAGCATATTTATCATTAAGGTACTTCATCTTGTCCTTGTACAAGGACGAACTGGAGTAGGCATGGAATCTAAATTCATCAAGTTCATTAAGCTGCTCCACACGAAGATTGGCTGCCACATTCCATTCAAGATTCAACTTTCTCAAAGCCCACATGGCCTTGTGCTCTAACTAAACCGGTAGATGGCAAGCTTTTCCAAACACCAACCGGTACGGAGACATACCGATCGGGGACTTGTAAGCAGTCCTATAAGCCCGTAGAGTGTCATCCAACTTCTTTGACCAATCGATTCTATTTGCATTGACCATCTTAGACAATATACTCTTGATTTCCCTGTTTGAGACTTCAACTTGGCCACTCGCTTGGGGATGATAAGGAGTGGAAACTTTGTGATTGACACCATACTTTGCAAGCAAAGTGTCAAAAGCTCTATTAGAGAAATGCGACCCCCCGTCACTAATGATTGCACGAGGCGTGGCAAACCTTGTAAAAATGCTCTTCTTGAGAAATGCAATAACACTCCGGGCCTCATTGTTGGGTAGAGCCATGGCTTCAACCCATTTAGAAACATAATCAACCGCCACGAGAATGTTGTATGTGTTCCCACATGAGCTAACAAATGGACCCATAAAATCGATACCCCATACATAAAAAATATCCACTTCAAGAATGGTATTGAGAGGCATCTCATCTTTCTTCGAAATTCCCCCTGCTCTCTGACATTCGTCACATCTCTTGACTAAGTCACTAGCATCTTTGTACAACGTAGGCCAAAAGAAACCACAGGTTAACACCTTTGAAGCGGTCCTTGCCCCTCCATGATGACCACCATAAGGTGAGGAGTGGCATGACTCCAGAATTGACCTTTGCTCCTCTTCGGGTACACATCATCGAATGACACCGTCATTGCAAATCTTGAATAAGTACGGTTCATCCCAATAAAAATCCATGCTATCCCTCCTAAGTTTCTTCCTTTGGTTGAAAGAGAGATCAAGAGGAACAACACCGGTGACAATATAGTTGGAAATGTCCCCGAACCATGGCATTTCTTGCATTGACACATAAAGAAGTTGTTCATCCGGGAAGCTATCATCAATTTCAAGCCCATCACTAGGTCGACCTTGCTCCTCCAATCGGGAGAGATGGTCGGCAACTTGGTTTTCACTTCCCTTTCTATCAATTATCTCCAAGTCCAACTCTTGAAGCAACAACACCCACCGCATGAGTCTCGCCTTGGAGTCCTTTTTCGTCATGAGATACCGAAGTGCCGTATGGTCGGTGTGAACTATGACCTTGGAACCCATAAGATAAGGACGAAATTTCTCCATTGCAATGACTATTGCCAATAACTCCTTCCCGGTGATAGTGTAGTTCATTTGGGCCGAGTTCATTGTTTTGCTAGCATAATAGATGGAGTGAAAGATCTTGTTCACCCTTTGGCCCAAAACTGCCCCCACAGCCACATCACTAGAGTCACACATTAGCTCAAAAGGAGAGCTCCAATCGGGTACGATGATAATTGGCATGGAAGTGAGCTTTTTCTTGAATAGCTCAAATGCCTTCGTACAATTTTCATCAAAGTTGAACTTGGCATCTTTCTCTAGTAATTTGCAAAGAGTATTGACCACCTTTGAGAAGTCCTTAAAAACGCCGGTAGAACCCGGCATGCCCAAGAAAGCTCCGGACTCCCTTTACCGAAGTTGGAGGTGGCAATTTAGAAATCACTTCAATCTTCACCTTGTCTACTTCAATTCCATTCCTCGAGATTTTGTGGCCTAACACTATCCATTCTTCCACCATAAAATGGCATTTCTTCCAGTTTAGCACTAGGTTGGTCTCTTCGCAACGAGCGAGGACTTTGTCAAGATTGCTCAAACATTCATCAAAGGAGTCCCCAACGAAATCATCCATAAATACCTCAAGGAAGTCTTCAACCATATCAGTAAAGATTGCCATCATGCACTGCTGAAATGTGGCAGGTGCATTGCAAAGTCCAAAAGGCATCCTGGAGAAGGCAAATGTACCATACGGACACGTGAAAGTAGTATTTCTTGATCCTACGGGGCAATCATGATTTGGTTATAGCCTGAATACCCGTCCAAGAATCAATAGAAATCCCGACCCACAAGCCTATCAAGCATTTGATCCAAGAAAGCCAAGGGGAAATAATCCTTGCGAGTCACTTTGTTTAACTTGCGGTAATCCATGCATACCCGCCAACCTGTGACCGTTCTTGTTGGAATAAGTTCATTTTTGTCATTTTGGACCACTGTCATGCCACCCTTTTTTGGAACACATTGGACTGGAGAAGTCCAAGCACTATCCCAGATTGGGTAGACAACCCCTGCATCAGGCCACTTGTTTATTTCTTTCTTCACCACTTCTTGCATTGCTTCATTGAGCCTCCGTTGGTGTTCTATGGAAGGCTTTGCTCCATCCTCAAGAATAATTTTGTGCATGCAAAATGCGGGCCTTATTCCCCGAATGTCAGCAAGTGTCCATCCTATGGCCTTCTTCCTCCGCTTTAGCACTTTTAGAGTAGAGTCTACCTGCAATTGGGTTAGGCAAGATGAAAGTATAACAGGTAAAGTACGAAATGGACCAAGATATTTTTACCTGAGGTGTGGTGAAAGTGTCTTCAACTCCAATGTAGGTGGCTCTTCAATTGAAGGCTTTGTCGAAGGAGTTTTCCGATTCTCTAAGTCCAAGGATAGCTTTCGAGGAACATATGCATAAGAACCCATGCCTTGTAGAGCATTGGTACTCTTAATTAAGCCATCCACCACAATGTCATCATGGTTCAATAAAGCTGCCTCCACTAGATCTTCAACATTTATCATAGAGCTTGCATCATCAATAATGACCTCGGTGACAAGGTCCATGAAAGAGCATACTTTTGTGCTACTAGGCTGCTTCATAGACTTGCAAACATGGAACACAACCTTTTCATTGCCCACCCGAAAAGTGATCTCGCCGGCCTTCACGTCAACTAAGGCCTTCCCCGTTGCAAGGAAGGGACTTCCCAAGATGATGGGAACTTCATAATCCACTTTGCAATCCAAGATAACAAAGTTCGCGGGCAAAATGAACCTCTCAACCCGCACCAATACATCATCAATGATTCCTAGAGGCCTCTTCATAGTTCTATCCTCCATTTGAAGACGCATGGAGGTATCCCTAGGTTGACCAATACCCAATGTTTTAAAGACCGAATATGGCATCAAGTTTATGCTAGCTCCGAGGTCACACAAAGCCTTAGCGAAATCCGCACTCCCAATTGTACAAGAAATGGTAAATGCCACGGGGTCTTCAAGCTTGGGTGCCATTGAGTGCACTATGGAACTCACTTGGTGAGTCATCTTTATAGTTTCGCACTCCATAGATCTTTCCTTTGTGACCAAGTCCTTCATGAACTTGGCATACCCGGGCATTTGCTCTAAAGCTTCAACCAAAGGGACATTGATGGAAAGACTCTTCATCATGTCGATGAATTTATTGAATTGATTCTCTTGCTTTTGCTTTGCCAACCTTTGAGGGTATGGAGGAGGGGGCCTAGGCAATGGTGCCTTGTCTTTTGGGACCACCGGTTCCGGCATATCAATCACGTATTCCCTAGACGGGTTCACGTCCCTTTGCAAATCCTCCCCATTATCATGAATGTCAATTCTCACCTCACTAGTAGTTGGCTCTTCCACCACTTGCTCAACCTCAATTGGTAACTCATTATTGGGAAATTAATCATCATCAACAACAATTCTCTTTTTTCTAGAAGAACTCGCCTCACCGCCTCTTCCACTTCTTGTGGTCACCGCCATGGCGTGACCGGTATTGTTATTGTTCCCACCCTTGGGGTTCACCACCGTATCACTCGGTAGTGATCCCTTTGGACGTGTGTTCAAGGCGTGAGGAATCTGGCCCATTTGTACTTCAAGATTTCTAATGAAGGTGTTGTGGGAGGTCAATTGAGCATCGGAGTCCGCATTGCTCTCCATCATTTGCTTGAATATTTGTTCAATTCTTCCCATGTCATTACTTGATGAGTTTTGGCCTTGATCTTGGTACGGGGGTGGATTTCTTGGTTGTTAGTACATCTGGGGCCTTTGAAATCCCGACCCCCAGTTACCATTACCACCCTAATTGTTGTTGTTATTGCCTCCGCTCCAATTGTTATCATTATTGCTCCCCCATTGTTGGTTGTTGTTGTTCCCCCAGTTTCATGAATTGTTGTTATTGTTCCAATTGCGTTATCTTTGATTACCCTAATTTTGATTGTTGCCTTGGTTGTTCCATTTTTGATTGTTGCTTTGATTGTTCCCTTGGTTTTGATAATTATTAGCATACATGACATCCTCATCTTGATCATCATATGAATCTTCTTGGCTATACCCACTTGGTCCTTGGTCACCTTGATCATTGTTGCTTTGCGTTGGATTTCCCCGAGGTCTTCTTTTGTTCACCAAAACATTCACTCCCTCCTTGGAATTTACTTGTTTCGGCCCTTGTAATTGTTGAAGTTGTGCCTTGGCAAGTTGATTCATAGTGGTAGTGAACTCGACAATTGCTTGCCCATGTTCTTGAGGTTCTTTGTGAAGACAATTAACACCCGAATCACCCTGAGGTATGTTTTCTCTACTTTGCCATGTTGACGATGTGTCAGCCATCTCATCTAAGATCTCACATGCCTCGGGGTAAGTCAACTTCATGAAATTTCCACCGGCCAATTGATTGACCACACATTGATTGACGATGTTTATGCCCCGGTAGAAGGTCTGCTGAATCATGGCTTTAGTCATGTCATTGTTTGGACATTCCTTTATCATGGTCCGGTAGCGCTACCAAATCTCATGCAAAGGCTCGTTGGGATCTTGCTTGAAAGCCAATATTTCATCTCTAAGCGCTGCCATGTGACTGGGAGAGAAGAATTTTATAATGAACTTGTCTGCTAGCTCGTCCCATGTAGATATGGAGTGGTTAGGAAGTCTCTCGAGCCAATCAAGTGCCTTCCCTCTAAGAGAGAAAGGAAACAACCGAAGCCTCAAGGCATCTTCTGAGACATTCGTTTGCTTACTTCCCAAGCATGTATCTACGAATCCCTTCAGATGCTTGTAATCATTTTGGTGGGAGGCTCCGGTGAAATAGCCTCGCGGCTCTAAGAGTGTCAGCATCACATTTGTTATTTGAAAATTTCCCGCCTGGATTCTAGGCGGGACAATAGCACTGGCGTACCACTCGTTTGGAAGGACCCGAGGCGCAACTCTGGGAGGTGGACGCGGGGGAGGGTCTGGAATGTCCTCATTAATATTGGCATGTCGGCCCCGTCTGGGAGGTAGTACTTGGTTTATTTCATCTTCTTGGTTGTCATATACCTCCTCCCCTGGAATGATGTTTCCCAAAGGATCCGCCATTAGAACTTGAATTGATTCAACACACACGTTAACAGAAAAAGGAAAGAAAAACACTTAACATCACTATTCACGTAGATAATCAACACAGTATAACTCCCCGACAACGACGCCAAAAAGTGATCGGCGCCCACCTACACTACTAAATAGTAGCAAGATGAGGGTCAATGCAGCTTTTACCCGAACGGGTCGGGATCGAATCCACAGGGAGTTACTAGTGTGGGAGTTGAGTTCCTAAGTGATCTAGTAGTGTTTCGTGCTCTTAATTGCATTTCTCATACTTTTGGTATTATATTAGAACTACAGTTTAGACTAATTGCAAATTGCTAATTAACTAACTAATGTCGTTTTGAGTGTTTTCTTAATAGATAAAGAGGACTAGGGCTATGATTTTCTCCTAGGTGATTACTTAACGGGATTCCAATACCTAAGGGAAAGATTTCATGAAGGGGATAGTGATATAGCCAATGCACGGAATTACCCACTTTATACCTCTCTGTAGATTGAGTGGCTTTTCCCTAATTGCCTCTCTCTCAACCAATTGGGTGTCAAAATCATGCAAGCAATATAGGCTCAAGTAGGGTTTTGCTATCTCTAGGTTTAACCCGTTAATTGGGACTATCAATCTCTTGAATACATCTCAATTCCTTGTTGGACTGATTTTCTAGACTCAAATTCTTTTTCTCAAGAAGAATCCAAGTCAAATAAACACCAATTAGTGTTTGCAACCACTAATTTAACATGAAAACCATAAATCAGCCCAAAACTCAACTACCCATAAACATCTAAGCCTTAATTTAAAGGACCGATCAAATACCCACACTAGGGTTGAGCCACAACCCTAGATAATGGGTTTAGCTGCTCATGATGAGAGAAGAAATCAGAGAAATAGATAAAGAATAACCCATATAATTGAATTACAAACTAAAATTGAAAGATTTAATGTTAAACCCTTCTAAAATTACTCAAAATGATGAAAGAAAAACGTTCACGAGCTCCTGAATGTCTCAGAGTACAAAAGTTGACCTAAAAATGAGAAAAGAAACTATTTATACTAGGTTAAATTTTTTGGACAAAAATACCCCTGCGGGGGTACTGCGGACCGCACAAAATGGAGTGCGGCCGCGTTGAGGCTTTTTGGCTTGGAAATCAGCTGCTCTGAACCTAGCCACCGCGAACCGCATGAAATGCACCGCATCCGCGGTGGCTTCTGTTGCGGCCGCACAAAATGGAGTGCGGCCGCGTTGAGGCTTTTTGGCTTGGAAATCAGCTGCTCTGAACCTAGCCACCGCGAACCGCATGAAATGCACCGCATCCGCGGTGGCTTCTGTTGCGGCCGCACAAAATGGAGTGCGGACCGCACTGGTCTTCAAGCCTTCAAACTCACTTCTCTGAATCTCACTAGTGCGGTCCGCATAAAATGGAGTGCGGACCTCTCTGGTCTAAAGCTTCGAAAATCATCTCTCTGAATCTCACTAGTGCGGTCCGCACAAAATGGTTTTGCGGCTGCACTGCTTAAGCTTCCAAAATCACCTCTCTGAACCTCCTCAGTGCGTACCACACTAAATGGATTGCGGACCGCACTGGTCTGTTGGGATGAGCTTGGACTTGTTCTTGGTAATTGTGCATGTTTCACTCCTTTTTGAGCTGGTTTTGACTATTTGTCACCTATTTGACTAAACCCTGCAAACAAGTACAACAAGTAAGCTTTTGAGACTATTATGTATACAATTTTAACCAAAACTTAAGCAAGAAGAAGTGTGAAATAAAGTATAATCCCTAGTTATCACGTTGTACCTTTTGTCGCCCTCGATTACATGGAACTTGGTTTCTTAAATAGTTCCAGCTACGTGTACCGGTAAAATGATCTCTCCTTTAGTTATTTCGCTGGCCATGTTGAAACCATTCAGGACCCGAGTTGCGGGTACGATTCGATCTTGCAGGCCGAGCTAATCCACGACCCTCGATCGGATGATATTTTCCGAGCTACCTAGATCCACTAAAACACGCTTAACTTGAATTTCATTAATAAAGATAGAAATTACCAGAGCGTCATTGTGGGGTTGAGAAATTCCTTCTACTTCCTCATCGTTGAATGATACGGTGCCTTATGGCACATAATCTCGAGTCTGATTTTCTCTAGTAATTGATACTTTAGTGTGTTTGAACACGGGCCGTGGAATATCGACCCCGCCGATGATCATATGGATCACATGTTGTGGCTCTTCCTGTTCGTTTTTCCTGTTGGCGTCTCTTTCTCTGAAATGGTTTTTGGATCGACAAGTTAAGAACTCTTGAAGGTGATACTCGTTGAATAGAAGGGCTCCCTCCTCTCCTAGTTGCCTACAATCCCGGATTTGTGCCCATGTGTTCCGTGATACTTTCACATCAGATTGGGATTTCTTTGTAAAGGATCAGTCTGTATGGGTCTTGGCCACCAAGTATCATTGATACTTCAAATTGCTTATACAATACATGATGTGTAGATATTGAAGTTATACTCCGATAATCGTGGTGCCTCTGTGGGATCGGCGTGCTTATCAAAGACACTTTTGCTCATAAGTCACAAAAAACTCTGTCCTCGATCGCTCCTTCGATCGTTTCGGGGGAAATTGCGTACGAGACTGTCGTTCTTGTGGTCTGCGTTGTATGGATGATATCGATCTCCATTCGACCGAGGTTCCCTATCGATATCTCTCTGGTTTCTCATGCGGGCCTTTTCGAATATACGAAACGGAAGGAGTTCCCAATTGGTCATCCTCGACTCTAATCTTTGATTGGTATCGATTATGTACATCATCCCAGGTCACCGCCGGATATTCAATCAAGTTTTGCTTCAGTTGACGTAACGTTATCGAGCTTCGTTCATTCAACCCTTGAGTGAAGGCTTGAACAACCCAATCATCTGTGACCGGTGTCAACTCCATGCGTTCCATTTGGAACCGAGACACAAACTCCCTAAGCATTTCATTAGCCTTCTCTTTTACTTTGAAAAGGTCTGATTTCCTCGTCGCAACCTTTATGGCCCCGGCATGTACCTTTACGAAAGAATCCGCAAGTATGGCGAATGTGTCAATGGAATTTGGTGGTAGATTATAGTACCAAATCATTGCCCCCTTCGATAGAGTCTCCCCAAACTTCTTCAATAGAACAAACTCGATCTCGTCGTCTTCCAAATCGTTACCTTTGATGGCGCATGTATAGGAGGTGACATGCTCGTTGGGATCGATGGCCCAATTGTACTTAGGGATTTCTGGCATACAAAATTTCTTGGGAATGGGCTTTGGAGCCGTACTTTGTGGAAATGGCTTCTGTACAAATTTCTTTGGATCCATCCCTTTCAAAATTGGCGGTGCCCCCGGTATCTGATCAACCCGGGAATTGTACGTTTCTACTTTCTTATCATTTACCTCAATTTTCTTCTCTCCCGATTCAATTCATTTGGTGAGATCCTCGAGCATCAACATTATTGCGGGGTCAGTCCCCGATTCACTAGCATTTGATCTTTCTGGTACTGGCTCGCGACGGGCGGCTTCCAGTACGACCTCACTCAGCGTTCGATGTTGATTTTGTAGTTGTGCAATAGCGACTTGTTGAGCCTGTAGCATCTCGAATATCACTTGGAGACTGACTCCTCCATCTCCTCCGCCCTGTGTACCTCGACCATTAGATCGACCTTCTCTGCGTACATTCCCTTCGGGGTCCGCGCCCAGATTCGCATTTGTATCTATATATATATATATATATATATATATATATATATATATGTGTGTGTGTGTGTGTGTGTGTGTGTGTGTGTGTGTGTGTGTGAATAATTCATTTGCTATATATCCGAGTGGTTAAGATTTGTTCTTATTAAGTAAATATTTTTATTATATAAGAAATATTTATGTACGTATAAAATAGTTGCTTGCCCGATTTGTCAATATTAATATGACTTTATTATGCATGTAAGATAATTTTGTTCCTACCGTATAAATAATTTGTATATTTTATGTAAGATCTTATTTTGTTGTTTGAAATTTTTAAATTTTTAAAGTCAATAAATCTTCAATTTCTTAAGTAAAATTTAGTTTATTTTATATTTAACTTACTCCAAAGTATATATAGTCATATGTTATCCCAATTTACGTCTTACTATATTTTTTATTTTTTTATTATAGTTTTTTAATTAATTTCTTACCTCAATATTTCTAGCTAATATAGAAGAAAATCTATGAGTGGATCAGTATATAGTTATAAATATATATATAGATATAGATATAGATATAGATATAGATACAAATATACATATAAATATAAATATAGATATATAAATTTGATATGTCTAAGATATGTTTAGATTATGTATAAAATTCATTCATCTAATTGCATTAATTATGTTTTTATTTACAATTTCTTATTATTAATATTGTCCTAAAATTGCCAAGTGACTTCATTATAGCTTGTCACTTGGCTTAACCACGATACATACTACCCAACTTTTAATATAATAAAATAGGTGAGCAAATATAATTATTTTGACCAGGGGCGGAACCACAATATTGGTTGTGGGTTCGGCCAAACTCAGTAACTTTTGTTCATATCATGTATTTGTATTAAAAGTTCAATAAATATATAATACAAATTATTAATTTAGAACTCAATAACTTACAAAATATTACAACCAAATTATAAGTTTCAAATCCGATTTTTGACTTATCAACCGCACAAAGTTATAGTCATTTTATTGAAATCCTAAAAAGAGTAAGCGAAATGCGCTAAACTTAACCAGTGAGCCGCACTTCGGCTTTAACATAAATTATACAATGAATAGAATTTCCAAATGTTTATCGGTTTATAACTTTATATATCAGTTGGATCACTTCATGATGGCTGTTGGAATAATTAATTTTGCGCATCTATCTGCCTATTATATCAGTTCGAATGATTATTCAATTATATAATAAAGTTATGTTTGTTTAATTTATAATAGTAAAGTTATTTAATTATTTTTATAGTTCTCAAAAACCGCTCAATTAGATTTTTTAAACTTTTGACAGCTAAATACCTAATTATCAACTCTCTTTTTTTTTTTATACTTTTATAATTTTATGATTCTTTTCCTCTTTTGCTCTATTGTACGGACTTACTTATAGAATATATAAATCTTATTGATAAAGTAGAAAAAAGGAAAATGTAGTTTTCATGTATCGAAAGTTTGAGAAATATAGTTGAATAATTTTTTGAGTGCTATAAAAATAGCTAAGTGACTTTAATAATTTTACTGCTACAAACAAAAAAACATAAGTTATAGAAATATTTGACCGTAGAAAGAAACTTTTTAGCTGCAACTTAAAGCAGACACAAAGAAAGAGCATTATTCCTAGTCCTGATATGCCTTAAATGTTAATGAACCCAATCTTATCTTAGCTGCAGCTATTTAATTCTTTATAAATTGCCTTTTAGGATAGCAATTTATATGCATAGATAGCATCAATGTGAGAAGATAAACATGATATCAATTCTTTCTTTTTGTTCTTCTTTTAAAATGGATTAGATTTATGAATTAGGATAATCTTTTTGTTCATAATTAATTAGGATAGTCGCCGTCTTTATCAAAATAGCCATCCTTGGATGTCACTCTTTAATTTAATGGTCTACCATTCATGAATCTACATATGTAGATGTCTTCTCCACGTATTCTGTGCTTATCTTGAATAGGGGTGGCAAATGGGGGGTTGGACTGAATATGGGCGGGTCAAGATGGGTTAAGTCAATAAATGGATTATTGCCCAACCCAGCCCAAAGTGTACTTGGGCTAAGATGAGCTGGGTCAAGATGGGCTGGGTCAAGATGGGCTAAACAATGGGTCATAACCCAACCCGCCCAACTTGACCC
>ML259613.1:0-48959 GCA_005239495.1 Nicotiana undulata | reverse complement strand
TCATTGGCCCCAAGTCACAGGTATGATTCGTGATCGGGAGCGTATATATATTTATGTCATTGGACCCCGAGTCGTAGGTATGATTCGCGAGCGGGGAGAGATATTGGCCCATGAGTCACATGAATGATTCGCGAGCGTGGAGGTATCGAGTCAGCGCACGAGTCGCAGGTATGATTCGCGAGCGTGTGGAGCTTTATGACCGAGTCAGTCCTTATGACCCACCCTTATGACTTCGGCTGACAGTCTTGTCCGTGTCGGTTATATATATATACACATAAGCATTTGCATTGAGTTGGGATCGTACGATGGTGAGTTGAGAAACGGTACTGAGTAGTGGAAAGTAATCAACCGAGATAATAAGATAAGACATTTCAGATAATGATAAAGAAAACAAGTGATACATATGATCAGCTTACAAAGAAAGATTATGTTTGAGATTAGTTACCTGTTTGTTGATTACATGTCCATATACTTGATGTATTTTCTCACATGATTTATTGCTCGGCGTGTACTTTACTTTATTACGTATTGGACCTTAGTGAGTATATATTCTACCTCTCGTCACTCCTCTTGACCAGTTTAGACGGGATACTCACTGGCTACATATTCGTTTATATGTACTCATGCTGCACTTTCTTTCTTTTTCTGCACTTGATTGTGCAGGTGTTGAGGCTGGTCCGTCTGGTGGTCCGTCTGCTGATAGATACTGATCGCGATGTCACTCCATACGGTGAGATGTCTTCTTGGCGTCATCCTGACAGCACCTCTGGAGCCTTCTAGTTTCATTTTGCTCAGTCTTTTGTTCCAGACTGCGGCATGTATTTTTGTATATATATATTTCAGTTGCTGAATCTATGTAGCCGCCCGTTGACACTCTGACACTAGTCCTGGCACACACTTGTTGTAGTTATGTTGGGTTTCAGGGTTGTACATATTTGGCCTAGCTATGGTTCAGCTTGTATCTACGGCCTGACCTCTTATCGATGTTATATTCCGCATTATAATTGTTATAAATTGTATATAACTGGAAATATCGAGTTCTGGGGTAGTATCTCCTAAGGATTCATAAGTTGGCTTGCCTAACCTCGCCATTAGGTGCCATCACGACCTGAACCGGGTTTTGGGTCGCGACATACGTACAAGTCCGAAATCATCATACGAAGCTACTAGAATTGTCGAAACTCGATTCCGAGGTCGTTTACTCAAAGTGTTTACCGAAGTAAAACTTGGCCTTAAAAGCCAACCTTAAGGAACCAAGTGTTCCAATACTATTCTAAACACTTCCAAATCCCGAACCACCCGTCTTCTCAAGTCACAAATCATGATAAGCCTCTACGGAAAGTCTTATTTAGGGGAATGGGGTCCGAATTCGCAAAACGACCGGTCGGGTCGTTACAGGCTTAGAAACCACTGGTTCTATCCGGAGATGGAAGGATCTTACTCGGACGGCCAAGAATGGCCCGACGACGGCGTGAAAAGCCATTGGGGTGAGTTGAACCGCCTCTGGTTCTCTTGAGGTCTCTAGGGTAGCAATAATCCGGCATGTGAGGGAGCCATGGGGCTGGGGATGGTGGTGAAACCACCATAGTTACCGGCAAGCCAACGGCCGGTGAGTAGGTTTAGCAGAGAGAGTTTTGAGAGAGATGAGAGATGTAACGGTGTAGAGAAGGAGAGGAAAATGAGAGGGAATGGGGTAGTCTTTAGGGTTAAATTAGGTAAGAAGAGATTTGGACCGTTCATTAAAAATTGATCAACGGTCCAGATTAAACAAAGGATTGTGCAGGGTAATTAATGGATGGGGCCTGAGGGTATTTGGGATGTTTAATTGGGTTTGGGGATGGCTTAATTAGGCTAAAATTGAAATAAAATTAGGCCATTTGTTAAATACCCCATTAAATTTATAAAAGTAATTTATAAAACAGCTAATAATTGTAAAAAGTAAATTTCATGCATAGATAATAGTTTTAAATGCTTATTTAGTATTTAAGAATACAAATGATTAATTCTTGGTAAAACAAATAGTATAAAATCATATGATTGGGCTATAATTGCAAAGTTATTGCAATTATAGCCAAAGCGTGCCCATTTGGCTAATTATGAAATAATTTTGTCTTAATAAGACCAAAAATAGTAAATTAAATCAAGAAAATGTTTTGAAACCATTTGTGATGCAATTTTGTGATCATTTATTGGAAATAAAATGCTGAATAAATTGATAAAAATATAGCAAAACTGTGGAAAAATACCAATTGCTATTAATTCATGATTTTGAAGATATATATGCAATTTAAAATATTTTTTAGGAAAAATTCGGTATCAACAGCTGCCCCTCTTTACCCAGAAAGGATAAAAGAGTTGTCGGGTAAAGATATGATGGCCAATTTTTGACCGAGCGAAACGGTTTGAGAGATTTAGGGTTGCGCCTTGGATTCTGAGCTGCCTACATATCCCTGGTTTTACAGGAATAAGGTCGTATGTAGTTCCGGGTTCATCGGCAATACGTGCCGGTGAAATCATCACAAGAGCAGACGCAACATCTAGGGGTGAGTGTATGATGGTTTGCGGGGTATCGGGTTTGGATATGGCTGGGAGAACTGGAGCGGAACCACTCCTGCTGGGATAGTCGTTGCTTGCCGGGTTACCTGCAAATAAAAGCAATACAAGCGTATATGGTGAATAAATTTAAACATGATGAAAGTTCCCGTTGGACTATGACTGTTGTCCTCTGACAATTAGGGATGACGTCCTCAGATCATGATGTCCTTGGCCATGAATTGTTTGATGAGAGATTCGCAGGCCATGAAATGATGTTCTCGGGCCATGAAGATGGTGCCTCCGAACTATGACGCCTTTGAATAATGATATGCAAAATCGAAAGAGATCCTCAAGCCATGACATGGTGTCCTCCGGCTATGAGGATGATGTCGTTAGACTATGATGCCTTTGGACAGGTTAGCGATATTTCAGCCCATGAAATGCAATAATATGATGCTGACAAGACAGAGCGTAGTCTTGCGAGTTGAAGGGCAGAGCTTAGCCCGAAAGATAAGCGAAGTAAATAATGCTTGAGAGACAGCGCTTAGTCTCGATGAAAAAGTAAATTGGAGTAAAATCTTAGCCTCATGCAAGTATGGAGACAGAGCTTAACCTCATGCAAATGAAGGCCGAGGATTAGCCTTATACAGATGGAAGGCATAGATTAGCCTTATGCAAATGGAGGCAGAGTTTAGCCTCATGCAAGATGTGGAATGCAGAGATTAGCTTAATGCAGGTGGAAGGAAAAGATTAGACTTATGGAAATGGAGGTAGAGCTTAACCTCATGCAAAGGAAGGCAGAAGATTAGCCTTAAGAAAATGGAAGGCAGAGATTAGACTTATGAAAATAGAGGTAGAGATTAACCTCATGCAAAGGAAGGCACAAGATCAGCCTTATGCAAATAGAAGGCAGAGATTAGCCTTATGAAAATGGAGGAAGGCAGAGATTAGCCTTATGCAAATGGAGGCAGATCTTAGCCTCGTTCAAATTGAGGTAGAGCTTAACCTCATGCAAAGGAAGGCAGAAGATTAGCCTTATGCAAATGGAGGCAGAGCTTAGCCTCATGCAAGATGTGGAAGGCAGAGATTAGCCTTATGCAAATGGAGGCAGAGCTTAGCCTCATGCAAGATGTGGAAGGCAGAGATTAGCCTTATGCAAAAGAATAAATAGCAGATGATAGTAGATTCTCTTAGCTAGTAGCAGATTGCAGTATTGCGATTGTTGCGAGAATTATGACTGCGGAGCATGTTATCCTTTGTGCTGATGGTAAATTTTGGCATTTTATGACTGTGTAGAGATTTATGACCCCGAAGTATGTTTGTATCCCCGTTGGCTTTGCCTGCCTTGTTCTGCTTGGTTTGATTATCCTGTTTATATCATCGGGGTAGCATTTGCTGAACAGAGCTATTTTATGAAAGCAAGCATGCACACTTTCGAAAGACATAGTATAAAATATATATTTTAAGAAATTTAGATGAACCGACGACCGTGACACAGTTCAAGAAATTGCAATCTCTCATGCTACGGAATTTTAAGGGTCCTCCTCAACATTCTTCCCCGGTTAGATGGGTTGACAACTCCGACGGTTGCGTATGCCGCGATCGGCTGAACTCGCTTTAGAATTTTGAGGGTCCTCCTCAAAATTCTGTCCCAGTTTCCAATTGGGGGGGGGAATGAGATTTTTATTGAATTGTGACCGAACCCATAGGGCTGCCTATGTATCCTCTCTTAAAGAGGAATCAGTTCAGGCGTAGTTAAATTTACATTCATGTGAGGAATAGCGTAAAGAATTACACATAGTAGCGTTTGACTGCATCTGAATTGATTGTCTTCGGACAGACTTCTCCGTCCATTTCTACGAGTATAAGAGCTCCTCTTGTCAATACTCGGCGAACCATATACGGACTTTGCCAGTTGGGAGAGAATTTCCCTTTGTCTTCATCTTGATATGGAAAGATCTTCTTTAACACCAGCTGCGCCCGTGTGAACTGTCTTGGCTTGACTCTTTTGTTAAAAGCTCTGGACATTCTATTCTGATAGAGTTGACCATGAAATATTGCATTCATCCTTCTCCCATCTATGAGGGCTAATTGCTCATAATGGCTCTTTGTCCATTCTGCGTTGCTGAGCTCAACTTCTTGTATGATTCTTAATGAAGGAATCTCTACTTAGGCAGGAATGACAGCTTCCGTGCCATAAACCATCAGGTAAGGAGTTTCCCCAGTTGACGTACGAATCGTGGTGCGATAACCTAGCAAAGCAAATGATAACTTTTCATGCCATTGTTTGTGCTTCTCTATCATCTTTCTCAATATCTTCTTGATGTTCTTGTTGGCGGCTTCGACAACTCCATTCATTTGAGGTCTATAGGCAGTGGAATTCTTGTGCTTGATTGTGAAATTCTCGTACATGGATTTCATTAGATCACTGTTTAAATTGGAACCATTATCGGTGATGATTGACTCTGGGATTCCGAATCGACAAACAATACGGTCGCGAACAAAGTCTGCCACAACTTTCTTAGTCACTGCTTTGTAAGATGTTGCTTCGACCCATTTGGTGAAATAATCAATTGATACCAAGATGAACCTGTGTCCATTTGAGGTTGTAGGCTCGATTGGTCCAATGACGTCCATTCCCCAGGCGGCAAACGGCCAAGGTGAGCTTGTTTCATTGAGCTCGTTTGGGGGTACCTTTATCATATCTGCATGTATCTGACATCGGTAGCATTTCCGGACATACTGGATGCAGTTTGTTTCCATGGTCATCCAGAAGTAACCGGCTTTGAGTATTTTCTTGGCCAAGACGAAACCATTCATATGCGAGCCACAGGTCCCAGCGTGTATTTCTTCAAGTAGTTTGGAGGCTTCCCTCGCATCGACACATCTCAATAATCCCAAATCGGGAGTTCTCCTGTACAGGACTCCTCCACTGTGAAAGAAACTGTTGGACAATCTCCGAAGCGTGTGTTTCTGAGTATGATTTGCAAGCTCTAGGTACTCTGCCTTTGACAAATACTCCTTGATATCGTGGAACCATTGTTTTCCATCTGCCTCTTCTTCAACATGGGCGTTGTATGCTGGCTGGCTATGGATCTTTAAATATGGTCGATGAAATTCTTATCTGGATGTCGTATCATGGATGATAAAGTGGCCAGGGCATCGGCGAACTCGTTCTTAATTCTGGGGACGTGCCGAGATTCAATCTTTGTGAACCTCTTTCTCAATTCCTGCACATGGTGCAGATACGGTAGTATCTTTGAATTCTTGGTAGCGCATTCTCCTTGTACTCGGTGTATTAGCAGGTCTGAGTCACCAATTACCAGCAGCTTCTGAATGTTCATATCAATGGCCATGTTGAGCCCCAAAATGCAAGCTTCATACTCTGCCATATTGTTGGTACATGGGAATCTGAGTTTAGCAGATACTAGGTAATGTTGACCAGTTTCTGATACCAGGACAACTCCAATGCCGACTCCTTTGAAATTTGCCGCTCCGTCAAAGTACATCCTCCAGCCATCATAGGATTCAGCAATGTCTTCTCCTATGAACAATACTTCTTCATCAGGAAAATACATTTTAGGGGTTCGTATTCTCCATCCACAGGGTTCTCAGCAAGATGGTACGTCAATGCTTGTCCCTTGACTTCTTTCTGAGTCACATAGACAATGTCGAACTCACTCAACAGGATTTGCCACTTGGCCAGCTTACCAGTGGGCATGGGTTTCTGAAAGATATATTTCAAGGGATTCATCCTTGATATGAGATATGTAGTTTAGGCACAGAAGTAATGCCTCAGCTTTTGTGCTACCTAGGTTAGAGCACAGCAGGTATGTTCCGGCAGATAATACCATGCCTCGTATGGAGTGAACTTCTTACTTAAATAATATATAGCTTGCTCGTTGCTTCTTGTCTCGTCGTGCTGCCCCAGAACGCAGGCGAGAGCTCCATTTAATACAACGAGGTAGAGTAGCAAGGGTATACCTGGCTTTGGCGGTACTAAGACTAGCGGTGGGGACATGTACTCCTTGATTGTCTCGAAGGCCTTCTGACAGTCCTCGGTCCATTTGGTTGCAGCATCTTTCTTCAGCATTTTGAAGATTGGTTCACATATGACCGTGGACTGCGCTATTAACTGGATGATGTAGTTAAGGCGTCCCAGGAAACTCATCACATCTTTCTTGTTTTTTGGTGGTGGTAACTCTTGGATGGATTTGACCTTCAACGGATCCAATTCTATCCCTCGGCTGATGACAATGAACCCAAGCAATTTTCCAGCAAGAACCACGAATGCACATTTGGCGGGGTTTAATTTTAGGTTGTATTTCCGCAACCTGTTGAGGACTTCCTCAGATCTGCTATGTGGTCGGTGGCTTTCTTAGACTTGATAATGACGTCATCCACATACACCTCGATCTCTTTGTGTATCATGTCATGGAAGATAGTGGTCATAGCGCTCATACAGGTGGCCCCAGCATTCTTTATGCCGAATGGCATCATCTTATAACAGTAGACTCCCCACGGCGTAATGAAAGTCATTTTCTCAGCGTCTTCCTCGTCCATCCAAATCTGGTGGTTACCAGCAAAGCAATCCACGAACGACTGAAGTTCATGCTTGGCATAATTGTCAATCAGGATGTGTATGTTTGGAAGAGGGAAATCATCCTTCGGACTGGCCCGGTTGAGATCTCGGTAGTCGACATAAACCCTGACCTTTCCATATTTCTTAGGCACTGGCACGATGTTGGCTAACCATGTCGGATATTCAACCACCCGGAGAACCTTGGCATTGATTTGCTTGGTAACTTCCTCTTTGATTTTCCAAACTCATGACAGGCTTGAACTTTCTGAGCTTCTATTTTACTGGCGGGCACATTGGATTGGTTGGAAGTTTGTGAGCCACAATGGATGTACTTAGACCAGTCATGTCATCGTACGACCATGCAAATATTTCTTCAAATTCTTTCAAGAATTGTGTGTATTACTTCACGATAAGTGAATGTTGATGCGAGTTTCTCTAACAATTTCTCAATCTCCCAGGTTGACAATCTCAGCCTCGTCCAGGTTGGACTTAGGTCTGTTTTCGAAATCCTCAACTTCTCTGACAATTTCATCAGGTATGATATCATCCTCTTCTTCTGAAACCAATGTCCATTTTTTGCGTTGTCTCGTTGCATGTCACAGTCATTGGTTCATCAAGACAAGTAATTGTAATGTTGTATAGATAAAAGTAATGAGAGAAAATGATAATAATAAATATTGATTAAAACATAAAATCTCTTTTGATAATTTAAACGAATGTTTTGGAGCATTGAAGATATTATTGCAAAAAAATGGAAATGCAAAAAGGAAATCATTAGCAAATGAAAATAGATAATGCATGTTCAGCCTTGCTACCCCGGGACTCGTCGGGCCCTAGTTGTTCTGACAGTCCAGTTTTTAAGAATGATCCTTTGCTTGCGGCTTGAATGGAAGGGCCTTCCTCCCCCTCCTCCTCCTCAACAATGACGCAACAGTCCATATCATCGTCTTCCAAGAATACATTCTTCAAGGCTGCTAGTGCTTCTTCTTCTTCTGACCCCCATATGATATCGACCTGCTGAAAGGTCTGCTCTAGATGCGGTATCGGCTGTTCCAATGGATAATAAATACCGCACCATGTTGGCGACCAGTTCTTGTATTCTTGCCAAGTGTATTTGTATACCAGATCAAAAGTGGTGCCATGGAGTTTGAGCTGTATTGGATTGGAGTTCCCTTGAAGATTCGTGCCGAGTCCTCTGCCAGGCTCATACCCATTCCAGTTCAGTATGCTTTCAATCTTACTGTCCCACCACTTGTCTTTGTCTATTGTGTTGACCCGCTCGATGTGGTGGTAGGTTTCTCCACCCAGCCTTCTTCTACCTTCAACCATCGGGATGGTCTGGCGACTATAGATGGGGTTGCTTCCATCTCCATGGATGATTACTTCCTGGTGGTTCCATTCAAACTTCACTGCCTGATGTAATGTTGATGACATGGCCCCAGCGGCATGTATCCATGGCCGTCCCAATAACAGGTTGTAGGACGCCGATATGTCTATCACCTGAAAATCAACCTCGAACCATGTAGGTCTCATTTTCAAACAAAGACTGATCTCACCAATGGTAGACCTATGAGAACCGTCGAAAGCTTTTATATTCATAGACCCTTCTCTGATCTCGTACAACCCCTTGCCCAATTTCTTGAAAGTTGTCAATGGACAGATGTTAAGGCTGGATCCCCCATCGATCAAAATCCTGGTGATGAAGTGGTCCTCACATTGCACAGTGATGTGCAATGATTTGTTGTGACATAACCCTTCAGGTGGCAGTTCGTCCTTGTGGAAAGTGATCTTATGACTCTCAACCACTTGACCTACCATATTAACCATTTCCCCGCATGTGATGTTATTTGGAACATACGCTTCGTTCAGCACTTTCATCAGAGCATTCCTGTGCATCTCTGAATTCTGCAGCAATGACATAATGGATATCTGGGCTGGGGTTTTGTTCAATTGATCGATGACAGAGTATTCTTTAGCAGGACCTTCCTCCAAAGATCATTTGGGCCTGTCTCAATGATAAGAGGCCTGATGGAAGCCTGCTTGCTAGATTCTGCCAAATGTTCAGGCGTATAGACCATGCCGGTCCTTGTCATCCCCTGTGCAACAACAATTTCCTCTATCTTGACTTTACCTTTCCTTCTTGCCTTAGCCATATAATCCCATGGTACAGTGTTGGTGTAAAAGGGCGGCGTGGTTGACACCTCCACTGTGATTGGTGCAGCTACTTTCACTTCGAATGGAACAGGTGTCTTAGCAGGTGGCATTACTTTGACCTCAAACGGAACAGGTGAATCTGTGGGTGGTTCCGCTTCAAACTTGAATGGGACTGACGTAGCTACCTCAACATCTCCGGATGGCTGAATCTAGACTATGATAGGATTAATAGTGACTGCTGGATTCTTTGAATCAACACCTTCTATGATCAACCCGATCGACCCCTCTGGGTCCCAATCTTCTTCTATTTCGATCATATGCCTCCACCCCTATGGTCTGGAAGCGGATTTTTGCGGACATTGGGAGTATCTTCCTTTGCTTGAATGATCTTTTTATCAATCAAAGACTGAATCTTATTTTTCAGTAAGCGGCATTCGTCAATTGTATGTCCCTTCATACCGGAATGGTATGCACATGTTTTATTTGGATTAACCCATAGAGAGGGATTCTCACGGTTTACAGCAGGGATAGAAGTGACATAACCGGCAGCTTTCAGTCTGTCATATAGCTGGTCGATAGGTTCAGCAATGGTGGTGTAGTGTTTGGGCGGCCTGCGGTCAAAATTGGGTCGAGGTCTTGGAAAAGTTTGGCGAGCAGGGGGTGGCTGGAAGTGATATGGTTGAGAGTTGTAGGTATGGTAAATAGGATATGGTTGGGAATATCTAGGAGAAGTAGGTTGATATGTAGGTGGTGGAGGTGATTGATATGTTGGTGGAGGTTCTTACTGATAGGTGGGTGGGGGTGCTTGGTAGGTGAGTGGAGAATTTCGATAAGTCAGTGGGGATTTAGGACCCTGTGCAACCATTACGGCCCCCACATATCTTTTCTTGGACACGCCACCAGACTGCAGGGCCTTGTTTGTAGCTTATAATGCTTCAAAATTTGTAACCATTCCACTTTTAATTCCTTCTTTGATTCTCTCACCTAACTTGATGATTGTCAGAGAATTTGTGGTTTTCTATCACCATCAGCCGCTCATAATATTGTGGGTCTTGTGCCCGGACAATGAATTTGTTCATTTGTTCTTCATCTAGGGTAGGCCTGACCTTGGCTGCTTCATATCTCCAACGAGTAGCATACTCGCAAAAAGTTTCTGTGTGTTTCTTCTTAAGATTATAAATATAAAATACGTCTGGAGCATTCTTTGTATTGAACCTGAACCGGTCAATGAAGTCTGATGCCATGTTCACCCAGTTTGGCCACGTTTTAGGGTCTCGGCTAATGTACAGGCTCCTCATGAATAATTTCATATGAATCTTCTCATCTCTTCTCACTCCAACCAATTTATCAAAATAGGTCCTCATATGGACCCTAGGATCACCTGTACCGTCGAACATCTCAAACATAGGAGGTTTGTAACCCTCGGGTAGTTCAACATCGTCCTGTATGCAGAGATCTTCATAGTTCAACCCTTCAACTCCCTTACTTCCTTCAACACCTTGAACTCGACTTGTCAGTTTCTTAAGTTCTTCAGTCAAATTCTTGATAAGCATATCCTTCTCACTAGATTTGAGTGTGTAAGAAACGGGTTGGGTGGAGTGAGGTAGAGTCTCCACGTAGATGGGGTTATTATGATGGCCTGGCGCATGGGTATAGAGGTGGTCATTTTTGGAGTTTTGTGGTTCAGGGACGATCAGTTGAGTGTTTCTCGGAGTGTAGCAAGTGTTGCATTGTGGCGGAATAGTCGGATTATTTGGTGGAGTTCTGTGATGATGGGTTGTGGGAGGATTCTGTTTGTTTGGTGTGTTCTGGGGAGGTATGGGATTTTGGATGTTAGGATTGTTGACATCTGGGACACTGGGTGAGAAGGATAAATTCGCCAAATTCCGGACATGCTCAAGATCTCCTTTGAGCTTCAACAACCTTTGCTCGAGTTGTGTCATAGCCTCATTCTGAACCTGAGTACCTTGACTTTCAATAACTTCTATTCATTCCACTGGCGTTTTGTTTTCTTTTCTGATATTTCTCAAATCTTCCATTTTTCCTTTGCCTTTGATTTTTCCCTTGGGTGGACTAGGAGGAGGAGAAGGCGGAGGGCCCCTGGATCTTGTGTCGTATGATGATGATGCCAGAATGCACGAACCAACCTTTGGGGAGGGGAATAATCAAAATAAAGAAAACAAAAACAAAAACAAAAAGGTAGCCAAGTCAGTGAGGGTTATGAAAAATATTGTAGTATTTAAACACGTATTACAGGAATATAAAATCGTTTCCTACTTTGGGAGCCTCGTCGTGTACGAGGTAGGCCTAGCGACAAGTTGATTTGAGAACTTAGATGCAAAATGCCTCATTTCATTAATGTAAAAATAGACGAATCCAAAACGACACTAAAATAACAAATAGGAAATAAAGTCACTAAGGGCCATTGGCCTTATTACATTGATAAAAGAAAAAAGGAAAATCTATCCTACTTGGTCCCAGAAGGAACTTCCCCAGATTCGACATCCTTGATCCCATCGAACAGATTCCCTAGATCATGCAATCCTAGCAGTAGGTATGCTCTGTCTAGGTGTCTTCCTTTGTTTCCCTCAGCTTTCTAACAGTCTTCGACCCTTTTGATGATTTTACCTTCCAGCTCCACTATGCCTCGCTCCAAGTATTCCAGCTTCTTGTTGGAACGGATGTCCATGTATTTCCATTCCTTGATCAACCTTTTGTTGGTTTCATGAATCTCTCGGCGCTCATTTTTCAGACTCGTGGACCCTCTTGCGCAGCCGATTGTACTTGACCTGAGCCTCGACACTCTCGTCTATGATTTTCTGGACTCGACTGATGCCTGGCCTGATTAATCCATCCAAGTCGTCTTCTAACCATGCCGGATAGAAGGGTGCACATCCTGCGTGGTACCTGTACGGCTCAATTTTGTTCTTCTCCATTATGATTTTACAGTGCCACATGTGTTGGGCTTGGCACTTGTAGGGAATATCCTCATCTTGGAAATCGGCTCGGAAATGGCTCATCTTGTCGACCCTTGGCACAACTTGCTTTCTGCCTGCTTTTCTCATGACTCGGAGAGGAACGTAAGGATATATCCCCCTCAACCAAATTAGCACTAGGTGTGGTGCATCTCTGGACCTAACGATGAATTCGTCCGTTGGGAACCACTCAAACATCCACTGTACCTGCTCCTCAGTGAGATTATTAAAGAATTCTACCCATTCCTTGGCAGTCTCTGGCTGGGCAAACCTATCAGGAATATATATCATCCGCTTGGGATGGTGTCACGCCCAAAAATCCGAGGGACGAGACCGGCGCCTAACCGGATGATTCTGGTCAAGCGGACCTGGATTGCCTTTCTTTCCCAATGCGCTACCCCGTGGTTACAATACATGTTTTATAAATGAAATAGCAAAATAGAGTCAAGATATGTATTTTCATCATAAGTGCATTTTCCTTTATTAAAGATTCAACATTCGATAATCCCAAAACACATGTGCTAAATACAACATTACCAATGCGGAACCCCGATTCTAATAAATACAACCACTACCCAAAATACATGTACAACCCACGTAGTGTCTACGGAGCCTCTATGAATACTAGGAGTTTACATACACTTGCCAGAAACAAGGCCCAGGCTGTCGCGCCCCCCTTTTTATCCTCGCACGGGTTAGGTACGTGGAGATCGGGCTTCATGACATTCTGGACAACTCCTTAAAGGAAAAGGTTTAAGGAAGAGTCGCCACCTAACGATTTTATGTTACGCGGCGCCTTCCTGAGATGCTTTGGAAGGGCGACGTAAAGCTAAGCAACCGATGTCAGGGTGGTTTCTGTCCGCCAAATGAGGTCCCCGCCACACGCTAGACTAGATTGTCGGTGTCGTGTGGGAAAACCAATGCCAACAATTGAGAGAACAGTAATTGATGTTTGAAATGATGAAAGCTGGATTGCAATAATGAAAGCTATTACAAAATGAATGGAAATGCGGTGTCGAGGGGTAGAGAGAATAATTAACTCATGAACAAGTTTGCATTACCAGAGATTTGGTAAGGGCTTGAAATTATCCCAAGGGGATGGTGTTAGGCACCCCTCAAGATCCACAACTGTGGGTCCCAGCCAAGTAATTTTGTGAATTTGGACATTAAACAAGTGACAAGTAAGGCTCACGTAAGTGGGGATTTCAAGTAAATACTGAAATTATTAAAATAAATTTAAAAAATAGCAAAGTAAAATCATTTGAATGAAAATGTCCTAGGTTTTAAGTCAATATGAATCACATCAATGCAATACCCGGTATGTCATGCCTCGAAGAGGGGCTACACGTGGTATTAGCGCACCGGTCATCATATCCATATTCTACCCTTCCCACCCCGTTGAGGTATTTAAAACGCGTGTGTCGGTCACGAAGCTTATTGCGTGCTATTACCCGTCCCATCCTATCAGTCCTAGAGGGTAGTTAGGACTACTATTCCTACAAGGTGAGTATTAGGCCGAACCCCTAGGTTTAAAAGGATAAAATTCTAAGCGACATGTAAAACAAATAGGACTACAGATATGGGGAACACATAAGGGTAGATACGAGGCTCACAGATCCCTCCACAGGTAAACACATAAATAGCATGTCTCAAACACAATCAAAGTCTCAAAATCAGGATTTAAAACAGGAATTTTGAGTTTGAAAACAGTAGGTTTCAACAGGTTTTAGCAAAAGGAACGTTTTGAAAATTCAGTAACAAAGCAGGAAATTCACTTGAAACAGGGTAGTTTAAGAGGAGAATGATTGATGTTAAAAAATTCCAGTAATTTAAAGACAGGAGCAGGAATTAAAAAGTGCACAGAAGTTTAATGAAGTCCCTGGTAAAAGTAAACGGGAAGCTTTAGAGAGATCCGTAAAGCATGATTTTAAAATAACAGAAGGATCAAAAGGGGAAGTGACTTTAAAAGATTCATCAGTTCAAAGCAGAGTAGAAGCCAGTAGTTTAAGAAAACTTTAATAAAAGGAAAATGAGTAAACTATTTAAGAAAACCAGCAAATTTAAAATAGAGCAAGGATTCAAAAAGAATGATTTTGTATAAGGGATAATTGTTTGGAAAATCCATCGGTTGTTAGGCAAAGCAGGAGTGAAAAAAATGACAAACAGCGAAGTTCTAAGGATTTCAGAAGAGACTGATTAGTTCTACAGATCGATTTTAATACAAGCAAGACATAAAACGATTGATTTTCATGCCATTGGGCCTAAGGTTTGCCTAGGCGTTCGTGATAATGATTATTTGCCTTATGAGAGTCAAAACCAGTGAAATGCAAGTCCTTGGCCTTGATTTTAAAAACATGGAATACATAGACAATGTCGAATTTGCAGAAACATTTTTTAGCCATTTTTTGCATAGTTTTAACGAGGTTACCAGATCTGATACATACTGACTAGGTGTTCACATAATAACAAACATGCTGAAAGCAAAATCCTATAGAACATTGTATCTAATGCACACATGAATACCTAAAACATGATTTCTACATGTGGTACTTATGAAAATGAAGTAGCAGTAACGACATAGGAGTTTATTAAGTTGTTATAGTTGTTAATGGTGAGCAAGGCTTGTGAGATGTCATGAATATAATATATATGCTGAAATAAAGAACTTAAACATAATTTCTAATGCATGAGATGCATGTCCTGAACAAGATGTCTATTGCACACATAGGGAAGTAAACCTCTGGTCATGATTTTTACCCGTTATTATACTAAACATGCATAACCCCCTCCCATATCCACTATCCAGCCCCAATTATTCGTTTACAAATTATTACAAACCAGAAATAATGAGTTACATCACTAAAAGAAAATAAGAAGCTACTTCTATAGGGAGCCTTCAATCAGGCCCATATCTCCCAACCTCAATCCTTTCGAGTTTCGCAGCCTTACATGGTCTGGGTGCGGCAAAGCTCCCTAGGGCCTCGTGGGTCCCTGGCCAATACCAGCACCCAGATACATTGCCAAATTGAGCATGTGCAGTGTAGAATTACCAGCCTCAGTGTGTCAAAGTTCAGAGGGAACTAAAAGTTCCCTTAAGCAATGCTCACACTGAGGGGGTAAAACCTAAGTTTTCTAGGAATAGTGTGAAGTGCTAGGAGTGAGTTTAAAAGAGGAATAGAGGTTTTGAAAAAGTGTTATACAACTCAAGAATTATTGAAAAATAAAAGCTTTTCAAAATAGTAGTAAGGTCAGAGAAGTAATAGACCAATCAAACAATCAAAGACAATGAGGATTGGGGACAAATAAGTCACATAATAGGTAGGAGAAGGTACATAGATTCGATAAAAACTTGACTTGAACATAGTTGCAGAAATCAGAGAGGTTCAGGGGATCATAGGACAGATAAGCGAAACTAAACAGGATGTTGAACAACCTAATAGATGCATATAGGAATAGACTGAACATATAAACATTATTAACTCAGCCAAAGCATATCAGTCCTATAGAGACAAGGCGTGGTAAGTACCAATAGAGAAAAACAAGAGATTAATCACATATTGAACAGCAGAAACATAGATAAAAGAAAATCAGGAAGAGAACACACTGAAATAGTAGTAAACACATTGGTTTGACACTGGTATATTAATTAAAACATACCAGAGAGAAAAGAGAAGGCGTAATGAAAGAGCCAAATGAGCACAATGATTAACCTTGGCTTATAGCCGGCTAACAGTAACCAAGAGCAAAAGAAGAGAGTAGTAGAGCAAAGAGCTTTGTAAGAAAGACAGAGTTTTTAACACAAGTCTGTATGTGTGTGAGAAGCTTAGAACAATGTTATTGTTCGTTTTTTGTTTAATGAAAGATCATGAGTACTTATAGTTGAAAAGAGGTGATCAAATAAGGTAAGAATCACAAATTCATGGTAATAAGAGAAGGCAGAATCAAATTAGTATAGGAAAATACACGGTTCCCTTAAGTCAAGGGATTCAAACTCAAAAATGGTAAAAACATATAGTCATATAAGGTAAATGAAAATCAGTACCAGACTTAAATAAGGAAAGGATCCAGGCCTGTTAAGTAATAGGGAACTCGGAATCAATTAACCAAGGAATCAAGGCAATCACTCCCTTAGGTCAAGGGATTCAAATTCAAACGGTAAAACACATAGCCATATAAGGTAAATGAAAATCAGTCAAGACTCCACAAGGAAAGAATCAGTTTTACTAAGCAATAGGGTAAACAATTAAGACCAAGTTCAGAAACTCCAATTCAGAGTGATTCAACAAAATAAAATACTATAGCAAATCAATTAATTTAAACAATGGAATAGCATTCTAGGGTTTTACATGAACCTTTCAATCAAGCCATCAAGTAAGGAGATTAGAATCAGTCAAGAGAGAGTTATAACACCATACTTCAACATATAAATAAGTAAGGCAAACAATCGTAGCAAACAGGCAGGCTTAGCAATATTGACAGAAAGAGGCAAGAGATGAATAAACATATGAATATAATCACACAGAGATGATACAAGTAAACTAAATACTCATTCAAATCCTGATAATCACAGAAAACTTAGCAAGAATCGAGTAGTTAAGCCAACATGAAGAACCAAACATAGAAGTCTACAAAAAAGTTAGGGATCTTTAACATAGGCAAGTTAAAAATCAGTAAGAGCATAGAATCAGTAGAGATATGCAAAGGAAAAGTTTAAACATAAGGAAGAAATCAGTTTTAAACAAGTGTAGAAAACTAAGAGAAACCCTAATTTTAAAAAGTAAGCAAAAATGTTTTAAGGCTGATGAATCTTAAAGATTTAGTTGAGAATAAAGTAAAACATAAAGAAACAGGTAGGAATCGTCAAAAATACCAGAGATTTTGGAGGTTTAGGCAAAAATTAGTGTTTCATAAGAAACTAGAGACAAATAGGAGAACCTATCGTGAAACTCAAAGGTCATGGTGGTTGATACGCTCAATTTACACCTTAAAAGAGTGCAAACGATCTTTGTCAAATATAGTAACCCAACAAGGTTGGGGTCAAATCCCACAGAGAACAATATGAGGGCGATTAGGAATGCTAGAGAGTTATCACTTATCGCGCAATGCCAAACAAATAAGATTTTGGGTTTTGATAATTGTTTATAGCTAAATGCGAAAATATAAACTAATCTAGAAAGCGAGTAAAATGATCAATGGCAACAAGAATTAATGCATCAGGTATTACACTCAAGTAACGATCCAATGTATTTCATGATTTTACAAATATGAGTGAGTTATGTTAATTAGCCACGGATAATATTTCTTAATTAGTTTTTCCCAAAGACTAACAAGACTTCCTAAATGAATTATTCCTAAACCAATTAGGAGATTAAGCACTTCCGGTTTTGGCTACAAGTAGTTCAATCCTATCCCTAGGTAGAATCTATAAAATGAGGGTTAAATCCTCAAGTTCTTGTTAATTAATCTTTTCCAACCCTAAATAATCTTTTCCAAAATTAATTCAGAGTTAATGGGCGAGTCCTAGGGTTAGCTAATCCCTTTGGAAACATTAAAGAACAAGAATAATTAAAATAACAAACACCCACTTCANNNCATAAACAAGATTCAAGTGTTGGAAAAATACTACACACTTAGATATTCAATACAAAACAAGGAAATGAAGAAATAAACATAAATGGGTAAGAAATCCTTAACCAAAATGATGAAATCTTCAAGACCCAAGTGTGTGTGCAAAGCCCTAGCTTCAAGACTTGTTCTTCTCTCTCAAAAATAAATTTACAAAACTGAAAATATGTCAAAAGATATGCCAAGATCCTCAAAAATGTCTGCTAGGTCGAGTATATGAATGGGTTGGGGATGAAATGTGAAATGTCGAAACTGCCCACTTCAGAGCAGGCATAACATTTCTTCTCCGCGAACACGTGAACCAGTTCTGCGATCGCGGTTCACAATCTCCTTGACTTCTGCGATCGCAGACCAAACCTTGCGATCGCGAAGAACATCTGGCTTCGGTCATTTTTCCTCATTTTGGCCTATTTTGACTTGATTTCTTCCATTTCTTCTCCAAACCATATAATACCTGAAAATTGCCAATAAACCTCAGAAAATGTCCTAATTTTCTATCAAAATTATACCAAAGTCTAGATATTGAGAGGAGATAAGTTGGTAAAATACCAACTTATCAGTGGTTCTGGCATAGTCGAGTCGAAACCCCACCGGAGAAAGGCCGGAAACAACCCAAGCAGGAGCTCTAGTAGTGAGTTGGATAGGTCCAAACCCTCGAAGGCTTCAGAGATGAAGTGAACCGGAGAGAGGAGGCATCATGGAGGCTGGTAGTCGAAAGGATGGTGGTCGGAGGTGGCCGGAGAAGAGAGAAGCTTCATCGGAGAAGGAGAGAGCAGGGAAGGTTCTAAAGAGAACCAAAGAGAGAGACGGTGAGATAGAGAGAGAATTGGTCTCGAAAAAATGAGACGGGAAGGGGAGGGGTCGTTTGGGTTAATTAAGGTAAGAGGGAATCTGGGTCGTTGATCTTATTTGATCAACGACTCGGATTTAATCAGGGGTTGGGCCGGGTTATTATTGGGTTTGGGTTGGGTTAATTTTAGGATTGGGCTGGGGTGAATAATCTTATGGGTTGGGGTTAATTGGGTTTAAAGACTGGGTTAAAATGTGGCTAGGATTTAAATAAATGTGGCTAATTGTTAAATACTCGTAAAAATAGATAATTGATTAATTAAAATAGCTAATAATTGTATAAAAATGAAATTAAGTTAAAATAGGTAAAATTACAATAATTAACTAATATTACATGTGAAAATGCATAACTTCGAATTAAAAAAATACCAAAATGTCCAATTGGGCCATAATTGTAAAATTGCTGTAATTGAAATTAAATGAGACCCAATTGGCTAATTTGTGAAATAATAGGATTTTAATGAATAAAAAATGATTATAAATAACATACTAGGCTGGAAATATTTTTAAAATTATTTATGGCATAATTTATGGATTATTAAAAATATGAAATATTAAATAAACAGGAAAATGATTTAATAAAAATATGGAAAAATAGGGAAAAATACTCATTATTACAAAGAGTAATTTTGAAAGCTGGTATGCAAGTTTGAAAATAATTTTGGGGAAAAATTGGGTATCAACAGCTGCCCTTCTTTATCCAGGAAGGATGAAAGAGTTGTCGGGTAAAGATATGATGGCCAATTTTGACCTAAATGAAACTGTGGGATAGAATTAGGTCGTACCCTGGCTTCTGAGCTGCCTACATATCTCTGGTTTTACAGGAATCAGGTCGTATGTAGTTCCGAAATCATCGGCGAAATATACCAGTGATGTTTCACAAGAACGAACGCAAGGTGCGAGGTAAGGTAAAAGTAGGAAGATCTTATGGGGTTGTATCGGAGAACTGGAGCGGTCCACTCCTGCCTGGCTGGTTGTCCCGGTCGGATTACCTGCAAATAAATAACAATCATATATCGTGCATAATATAAACATGATGCAAGTTCACGTTGGACTATGAATGTTGTCTTTGGACAATTGATGATGATGTCCTTGGACCATAATGTCCTGCGCCATGAATCGCTTGGTGTGGGATTCGCAGGCTATGAAATGATGTTCTCAGGCCATGCGGATGGTGCCTCTGAACCATGATGCCTTTGAATAATGATATGCAAGTTGAATAAAGAGATCATCGGGCCATGGAATGATGTCCTCGAGCCATGAAGATGGTGCCTCTGAATGATGACGCCCTTGGACAAGTTGGCGATATTTCAGCCCGTGAAGAATGCAGTAGTATGATGCTAACAAGACAGCGTTTAGTCTTGCGATATGCAAAGAAAATAGGAGCAGAGCTTAGCCCGAAAGAAAGCGTAAATAAACAGTGTCACGAAAGGTGGTTGCTTTGAAAAGGTAGATAGGAGCTTTACGTAATGAGGTAAAATGCGGAGAGAGGTAGCGTAGAACATCGGAAGGCAGAATGGTAGCCTTATGCAGTGCAAAATGCAAGGGGAGGTAGCGTGGAACCTCGGAAGGCAGAATAGTAGCCTTATGAAGTGCAGGAAATAAAATGCAGGAGGAGGTAGCGTGGAACCTCGGAAGTCAGAACAGTAGCCTTATGCAATGTAGGAAATGAAATGCAGAGGGAGGTAGCGTGGCACCTCGGAAGGTAGAACAGTAGCCTTATGCAATGTAGGAAATGAAATGCAGAGGGAGGTAGCGTGGAACCTCGGAAGGCAGAATTGTAGCCTTATGCAATGCAGGAAATGAAATGCAGAGAGAGGTAGCATGGAACCTCGGAAGGAAGAATGGTAGCCTTATACAATGCAGGAAATAAAATGCAGGGGAGGTAGCGTAGAACCTCGGAAAGTTGAATGGTAGCCTTATGCAATGCAGGAAATAAAATGCAGGGGAGGTAGCGTAGAACCTCGGAAGGCAGAATGGTAGCCTTATGCAAATGGAGGTAGAGCTTAACCTCATGCAGATGGAGACAAAGCTTAGTCTCGGAAGGCAGAAAGGTAGCCTTATGCAAGTTGGAAGGTAGAAAGGTAGTCTTATGCAAGTTGGAAGGCAGAGAGGTAGCCATATACAGAATGCAGATGCAGACGAAGACAACGTTTAGTCTCGGAAGGAAGAAATGTAGCCTTATGCAATGCAGGAAATAAAATGCAGGAGGAGGTAGTGTAGAACCTCGAAAGGCAGAACAATAGCCTTATGCAATGCAGGAAATAAAATGCAGAGGGAGGTAGCGTAGAACCTCGGAATGCAGAACAATAGCCTTATGCAATGCAGGAAATAAAATGCAGAGGGAGGTAGCGTAGAACCTCGGAATGCAGAACAATAGCCTTATGCAATGCAGGAAATAAAATGTAGGGGAGGTAGCGTAGAACCTCGGAAGGCAGAACAATCACCTTATGCAATGCAAAAAATAAAATGACAGTAAGAGTTCTTAGCTGGTGATGAACTACGGCGATACGATTGTTGCGAATGAAGCATTGTTTTGTGATGATAATAAGCGTCGGCATGTGTGACGCGTTTGAGAGCGTGTCTTTGAGAGATATACGTCCTGCGGGGGATAATAATATGTTTTGGGCTTTCGCCGTCTTCATGCCTGCATCCAAAGAAAAATCGTGAGTTTTGTAAAGGGGGAAAGGTCAGTTCGCATTCTCGCTGGTTTTACTTGGCTCGCTCGCTTGATCATGATATATCATTGGGGTAGTGTTTGCTAAACAAGCTGTTCCAAAAATAGATATGCGTGATTTTGAAAAGATATAATATAAGCATATAATTTAAAATATTTTTAGGTGAACCGACGACTGTGCCACGGTTCGAGACATTGCAACTTTTCCTACCACGGAATTTTGAGGGTCCTCTTCAAAATTCTACCCCGGTTTGATGGGTGAATACTTCTAGCGGTTTCTTGTGCGGCGATTGGCTGAACTTGCTTCAGAATTTTGAGGGTTCTCCTCAAAATTCTGTCCCAGCTTCCATTCATGGGGGAAATGAGATTTTTATTAAATTGTGACCGAACCCATAGGGCTGCCTACGTATCCCCTCTTAAACGGGAATCAGGTCAGGCGTAGTTCAATTACATCATTTGAGAAAAGCATAAAGAGTTACACATAATAGCGCTTGACTGCATCTGAGTTGATTGGTTTTGGCCAAATTTCTCCATCGATTTCTGCAAGTATGAGCGCTCCTCCTGTCAGCACTCGGTGAACCATGTACGGGCCTTGCCAATTGGGAGAGAATTTCTCTTTTGCTTCGTCTTGATGAGGAAAGATTTTCTTTAACAGCAGCTGCCCCAGTGTGAATCATCTTGGTTTAACTTTCTTGTTGAAGGCTCTGGTCATTCTGTTCTGATATAGCTGACCATGACAAACTGCTTTCATTCTTTTTCTGTCTATGAGGGCCAATTGCTCATAGCGGCTTCTTACCCATTCTGCATCGCTGAGCTCGGCTTCTTGTATGATTCTCAGAGATGGAATCTCGACCTTGGCAGGAATGACGGCTTCTGTGCCATATACAAACATATAAGGAGTTGACCCAGTTGATGTGCGAATCGTGGTGCGGTATCCTAGTAAGGCGAATGACAGATTCTCATGCCACTGCTTGTGCTTTTCTATCATCTTTCTCAGTATCTTCTTGATGTTCTTGTTGGCAGCCTCAACGGATCCATTCATTTGAGGTTTGTATGCTGTAGAATTCTTGTGCTTGATCTTGAAGGCTTCACACATTGCTTTCATCAGGTCACTGTTTAGATTGGAACCATTGTCGGTGATGATTGACTCTTGAACTCCGAACCGACAAACAATGCGGTCGCGGACGAAATCAGCTACCACTTTCTTGGTAACTACTTTGTAGGATGCTGCTTCGACTCATTTAGGGAAGTAATCAATGGCGACCAGAATAAACCTGTGTCCGTTGGAGGTGGCATATTCGATTGGTCCAATAACATCCATGCCCCAAGCGGCGAACGACCACGGCGAACTTGTTGCATTAAGCTCACTGGGAGGTACCTTTATCATAACCCCATGTATCTGGCATCGGTGGCATTTCTGGACATACTGGATGCAATCCGTTTCCGTGGTCATCTAGAAATAACCGGCCTGAAGTATCTTCTTTGTTAGAACGAACTCGTTCATATGAGGACCGCATGTACCTGCATGTATTTCCTCTAGCAATTTTGTTGCTTCTCTTGCTTCGAAACATCTTAGCAAACCCAAATGAGGAGTCCTCCTGTACAGGATTCCTCCGTTGTGAAAGAAATTGTTTGACAACCTTCGAAGTGTGTGTTTTTGAGTAGCGTTTGCAGGCTCTGGATATTCTCCCTTTTCCAAGTACTCCTTAATATCATGAAACCAAGGCTTTCCGTCTGCTTCTTCTTCAACATGGGCGCAGTAGGCTGGCTGATTGTGGATCCCCACCGGGATAGGATTAATTAAGTTCTTGTCTGGATGCTGGATCATAGATGACAAGGTAGCCAGTGTGTCGACGAACTCATTCTGGATTCTGGGGACGTGCCGGAATTCTATCTTTGTGAACCTCTTTCTCAATTCCTGTACACGATGTAGATATGGCAATATCTTGGAATTCTTGGTCGCCCATTCTCCTTGTACTTGGTGTATCAATAAGTTTGAGTCACCAATCACTAATAACTCCTGAACGTTTATGTCGATGGACAAGTTGAGCCCCAAGATGCAGGCCTCATATTCAACCATGTTGTTGGTGCAAGGGAACCTGAGTTTGGCAGATATCGGATAGTGCTGACCGGTTTCTGATATTAAGACTGCTCCAATACCTACGCCTTTGAAGTTTGCGGCCCCATCAAAGAACATCCTCCAACCATCAAAGGATTCTGTAATGTCCTCCCCTACGAATGACACTTCTTCATCGGGAAAATACGTTTTCAATGGTTCGTATTTTCCGTCCACAGGATTTTCAGCAAGATGATCTGCTAGTGCTTGTCCCTTGACCGCCTTCTGAGTCACGTAAATAACGTCGAACTCACTTAACAGGATCTGCCATTTGGCCAGTTTGCCAGTAGGCATCAGCTTCTGAAAGATGTACTTTAGTGGATCCATCCTGGATATGAGGTATGTGGTGTAGGCACAGAAGTAATGCCTTAGCTTCTTGTCGACCCAAGTCAAAGCACAGCAAGTGCGCTCTAATAAAGAATACCGGGCCTCATACGAAGTGAACTTCTTGTTGAGGTAGTAGATTGCTTGCTCTTTTCTTCCTGTTTCATCATGTTGCCCAAGAACGCAATTGAAAGCTCCGTCTAACACTGCAAGGTAGAGTAATAGAGGTCTGCCTGGCTCAGGTAGTACCAGGACTGGTGGTGTTGAGAGGTACTCCTTGATTCTGTCGAAGGCCTTTTGACAATCTTCGGTCCACTTGGTTGCGGCATCCTTCTTTAGCATCTTGAAAATCAGTTCACAAATGACTGTAGATTGTGCTATGATCGACTGATGTAATTAAGTCTCCCCAGGAAACTCATAACATCCTTCTTGTTCTTCGGCGGTGGCAATTCCTGAATGGCCTTGACTTTGGATGGATCCAGTTCTATTCCTCGGCGACTGACAATGAACCCCAGCAACTTGCCAGCAGGAACCCCGAATGCACACTTTGCAGGGTTGAGTTTCAGATTGTACTTCCTTAACCTGTTGAAGAACTTTCTCAAATCTTCCATATGGTCAGCGGCCTTCTTTGATTTGATGATGACGTCGTCCACATATACCTCGATCTCCTTGTGAATCATATCATGAAATATAGTAGTCATAACCCTCATGTAGGTGGCCTCTGAATTCTTCAGACCGAATGGCATCATCTTGTAACAATACACTCCCCACGGCGTAACGAACGCCATTTTCTCAGCATCTTCCTCGTCCATCCAAATCTAATGGTAACCGGCAAAACAATCTACAAAGGACTGCAGCTCATGCTTGGCGCAGTTGTCAATTAGGATGTGTATATTCGGCAAGGGGAAGTCGTCTTTCAGACTAGCCCGGTTGAGATCCCGGTAGTCGACGCAGAATCTGACCTTCCCATCCTTCTTTGTCACGGGCACGATGTTGGCTAACCATGTAGGATATTCGACCACCCGAAGAACCCTGGCATTGATCTACTTGGTGACCTCTTCTTTGATTTTCAAGCTCATGTCTGGTTTGAACTTCCTGAGCTTTTGCTTCACCGGTGGGCATGTTGGATTGGTTGGCAGCTTGTGGGCCACAATATATGTATTGAGGCCATTCATGTCATCATATGACCAGGCGAATATTTCCTCATATTCTCTTAAGAATTTTGTATATTCCTCCTTTTCTGACAGCGACAGATGAATGTTGATGTGTGTTTCTTTGACGTTCTCTGCGTTTCCCAGGTTGACGACCTTAGTCTCGTCTAAGTCAGACTTAGGTCTATTCTCAAAGTTCGCGACCTCTTTAATAATATCCTCAGGTATATCATCCTCGTCTGACTCGGAATCCGTTTGTTGCGTTGCCTCGTTGCATGTCACAGTCATCGGTTCATCAAGATAATTAATAGTAATCCTGTATAGATAAAGTAATGGGAGAAAACAGTAGCGAATAAATATGAGACTCATAAGGAGATTGGAAATGCTTTGATAAAACGAATAATTATTTTGAACATTGAAGATCTTATTGCAGGAATTGAAAATGCAGAAAAGGAAAGAAATTCATTTATTAAACAGTAAATAGTGCTTGTTCATTAGCCTTGCTACCACGAGGCAAGGCGGGCTTTGGTCGTACGGATGGACCAGTTGTTGAGACGAGCTCCTCTGTTCACTGCCTGTATGGAAGGGCCTTTGGTTCTTGTGCGATAGACTGATGATGCCAGAATGCACGAACTAACCTTTGGGGAGGGAAATAATAAATAAAGAAAAAAAAACAAAAAGGTAACGAAGTCAGTGAGGATTATAAAGAATATTGCGGTAATTTAAACACGTAATGCGGAAATGTGAAACGTATCCTAAGTTGGGGAACCTCTTTGCGCCCGAGGTAGGCCTAGCGACAAATTAATTTGGAGAACTTGAAAATCTAGATGCCTCATTTTATTGATGTAAAAATGGACGAATCCAAAAACAATACAAAAACAATAAGCAAGAAATAAATCACTAATGGCCATCGGCCTTATTACATTGTTAAAGCGGAAAAGAAAATCCTATCTAATTGTGTCCTAGAAGGACCTTCTCTAAGCTTGGCCCTCTTGGCATATTTTAGATCATGATGAGTCTGGGGACTTCGTGCCTCGTCTCCTGCGAACAAACAAGGTTAGGCCCTTACCCCCGCCAGACTCGACTATTTAACATCAATAATTAGCAGGAGCATTTAGTTCCCCAAATAAATGCACAGAACGTGAAGGCGTCCATTTGGGTTCCAGGGAAACCCAATGGACTTTGGACAAGGCTATCTTAAAGGCTATTGTGCGGACAACACATTAGCCTGGCTAGGCTTGACCATGATGCATGCAACATTACAATAGAGTAAGGTTTCTATGGGGTTTTAGACCGGTACCCTTGAGCGGACAACTCAAGGGGGAAGGCACGGAACTGTCGACTGCACCGCTGATCGACTAGTTTTACCGCAAATATGCTTTCCAAATTTTGGGGGTAGTAATATTGAAATAGCGCAACCACTCATTGTAAGCGTTGCTATAGGATTTTTGTTTGGCACGAGTGGAATATGAATGTGGAGCATGATATGCAATAAATAGCATTTAAACAAATAGGCATGTATTTTCACGTTGAGGAAAGCGGTAAAAAAAGAAAATACAACAGTTATAATGGAAAGCGTTTACAAAGAAAACATGAAGATATGTCAGTTTCGTTCAAGTGAGATAAATACTTGCAAAAATTAAACAGTTAATAGCATATAACGGGGAAGGGGAAAGGTTGCAAGCATTTAACAAAATTAAAGGTCCAAATTCACAAAGCGACTTGTAGTGGTAAAATCCTAGGGAATGTCCCCAGCAGAGTCGCGATGTTGTCGCGCCCCCCTTTTTATCCTCGCACGGGTTAGGTACGCGGAGATCGGGCTTCATGACATTCTGGACAACTCCTTAGAGGAAAAGGTTTAAGGAAGAGTCGCCACCTAACGATTTTATGGTGCGTTAGGGCACCTAGATTAATTAACACATGAACTAGTTTGCATTACCAGAGATTGGGTAAGGGCTTGAAATAATCCCAAGGGGAAGGTGTTAGGAACCCCTCGAGATCCACAATTGTGGGTCCCAGCCAAGTAATTTTGTGAATTTGGACATTAAACAAGTGACAAGTAAGGCTCACGTAAGAGGGGATTTCAAGTAAATACTAAAATTATTAAAAGAAATATAAAGAATAGCAAAGTAAAATCATTTGAATGAAAATGTCCTAGGTTTTAAATCAATATGGATCACATCAATGCAATACCCGGTATGTCATGCCTCGAAGAGGGGCACGTGGTATTAGCGCACCGGTCATCATATCCATATTCTACCCTTCCCACCCCGTTGAGGTATTTAAAACGCGTGTGTCGGTCACGAAGCTTATTGCGTGCTATTACCTGTCCCATCCTATCAGTCCTAGAGGGTAGTTAGGACTACTATTCCTACAAGGTGAGTATTAGGCCGAACCCCTAGGTTTAAAAGGATAAAATTCTAAGCGACATGTAAAACAAATAGGACTACATATATGGGGAACACATAAGGGCAGATATGAGGCTCACAGATCCCTCCACAGGTGAACACATAAATAGCACGTCTCAAACACAATCAAAGTCTTAAAATCAGAATTTAAAACAGGAATTCCGAGTTGAAAAATAATAGGTTTCAGCAGGTTTTAGCAAAAGGAACGATTTTGAAAATTCAGTAACAAAGCAGGAAATTCACTTGAAACATGGTAGTTTAAGAGGAGAATGATTGATGTTAAAAAATTCCAGTAATTTAAAGACAGGAGCAGGAATTAAAAAGTGCACAGCAGTTTAATAAAGTCCCTAGTAAAAGTAAACGGGAAGCTTTAGAGAGATCAGTAAAGCATGATTTTAAAATATCAGAAGGATCAAAAGGGGAAGTGACTTTAAAAGATTCATCAGTTAAAAGTAGAGTAGAAGCCAGTAGTTTAAGAGAACTTTAATAAAAGGAGAATAAGTAAACTATTTCAGAAAACCAGCAAATTTAAAATAGAGCAAGGATTCAAACAAAATGATTTTGTAAAAGGGATAATTGCTTGGAAAATCCATCGGTTGTTAGGAAAAGCAGGAGTGAAAACAATGGCAAACAGTGAAGTTCTAAGGATTTCAGAAGAGACTGATTAGTTCTGCAGATCGATTTTAATACAAGCAAGACATAAAACGATTGATTTTCATGCCATTGAGCCTAAGGTTTGCCTAGGCGTTCGTGATACTGATTATTTGCCTTATGAGAGTCAAAACTAGTGAAATGCAAGTCCTTGGCCCTGATTTTAAAAACATGGAATACATTGAAGACAATGTCGAATTTGCAGAAACATATTTTAGCCATTTTTTGCATAGTTTTAACGAGGTTACCAGATCTGATACATACTGACTAGGTGTTCACATAATAACAAACATGCTAAAAGCAAAATCTTATAGAACATGGTATCTAATGCACACATGAATACCTAAATCTTGATTTCTACATGTGGTACTTATGAAAATGCAGTAGCAGTAAAGTCATAGGCGTTTATTACATTGTTATAGTTGTTAATGGTGAGCAAGGCTTGTGAGATGTCATGAATATAATATATATGCTGAAATAAAGAACATAAACATAATATCTAATGCATGAGATGCATGTCCTGAACAAGATGTCTATTGCACACATAGGGAAGTAAACCTCTGGTCATGATTTCTACCCGTTATTATACTAAACATGCATAACCCCCTCCCATATCCACTATCCAGCCCCAATTATTCATTTACAAATTATTTCAAACTAGAAGTAATGAGTTACATCACTAAAAGAAAATAAGAAGCTACTTCTATAGGGATCCTTCAATCAGGCCCATATCTCCCAACCTCAATCCTTTCGAGTTTCACAGCCTTACATGGTCTGGGTGCGGCAAAGCTCCCTAGGGCCTCGTGGGTCCCTGGACAATACCAGCACCTAGATACATTGCCAAATTGAGCATGTGCAGTGTAGAATTACCAGCCTCAGTGTGTCAAAGTTCAGAGGGAACTCAAAGGTCCCTTAAGCAATGCTCACACTGAGGGGGTAAAACCTAAGTTTTCTATGAATAGTGTGAAGTGCTAGGAGTGAGTTTAAAAGAGGAACAGAGGTTTTGAAAAAGAGTTATACAACTCAAGAATTATTGAAAAATAAAAGCTTTTGAAAATAGTAGTAAGGTCAGAGAAGTAATAGACCAATCAAACAATCAAAGACAATGGGGATTGGGGACAAATAAGTCACATAATAGGCAAGAGAAGATACATAGATTCGATAAAAACTTGACTTGAACATAGTTGGAGAAATCAGAGAGGTTCAGGGGATCATTGGACAGATAAGCGAAACTAAACAAGATGTTGAACAACCTAATAGATGCATATAGGAATAGATTGAACATATAAACATTATTAACTCATCCGAAGCATATCAGTCCTATAGAGAAAAGGCGTGGTAAGTACCAATAGAGAAAAACAAGAGATTAATCACACGTTGAACAACAAAAACACAGATAGAAGAAAATCAGGAAGAGGACACACTGAAATAGTAGTAAACACATTGGTTTGACACTAGAATATTAATTAAAACAAACCGGTGAGAAAGAGCAGGCGGAATGAAAGAGCCAAATGAGCACAATGATTAGCCTTGGCTTATAGCCGGCTAACAGTAACCAAGAGCAAAAGAAGAGAGTAGTAGAGCAAAGAGCTTTGTAAGAAAGACAGAGTTCTTAACACAAGTCTGTGTGTGTGTGAGAAGCTTAGAACAGTGTTATTGTTCATTTTTTGTTTAATGAAAGAGCATGAGTACTTATAGTTGAAAACAGGTGATCAAATAAGGTAAGAATCACAAATGCATGGTAATAAGAGAAGGCAGAATCAAATTAGTATAGGAAAATACACGGTTCCCTTAAGTCAAGGGATTCAAACTCAAAAATGGTAAAAACATATAGCCATATAAGGTAAATGAAAATCAGTACCAGACTTAAATAAGGAAAGGATCCAGGCCTGTTAAGTAATAGGGAACTCGGAATCAATTAACCAAGGAATCAAGGAAATCACTCCCTTAGGTCAAGGGATTCAAATTCAAACAGTAAAACACATAGCCATATAAGGTAAATGAAAATCAGTCAAGACTCCACAAGGAAAGAATCAATTTTACTAAGCAATAGGGTAAACAATTAAGACCAAGTTCAGAAACTCCAATTAAGGAGTGATTCAATAGAATAAAATACTACAGCAAATCAATTAATTTAAACAATCGAATAGCATTCTAGGGTTTTACAGGAACCTATCAATCAAGCCATCAAGTAAGGAGATTAGAATCAGTCAAGAGAGAGTTATAACACCATACTTCAGCATATAAATAAGTAAGGCAAACAATCGTAGCAAACAGGCAGGCTTAGCACTATTGACAGAAAGAGGCAAGAGATGAACAAACATATGAATTTAATCACACAGAGATGATACAAGTAAACTAAAGACTCATTGAAAGCCTGATAATCACAGAAAACTTAGCAAGAATCGAGTAGTTAAGCCAACATGAAGAACCAAACATAGAAGTCTAAAAAATAGTTAGGGCTCTTTAACATAGGCAAGTTAAAAAGCAGTAAGAGCATAGAATTAGTAGAGATATGCAAAGGAAAAGTTTAAACATAAGGAAGAAATCAACTTTAAACAAGTGTAGAAAACTCAGAGAAACCCTAATTTTAAAAAGTAAGCAAAAACGTTTTAAGGCTGATGGATCTTAAAGATTTAGTTGAGAATAAAGTAAAACATAAAGAAGTAGGTAGGAATCGTCAAAAATACCAGAGATTTTGGAGGTTTAGGCAAACAATTAGGGTTTCATAAGAAACCAGAGACAAATAGGAGAACCTGTCGTGAAATTCAAAGGCCATGGTGGTTCTGGCATAGTCGAGTCGAAACACCACCGAAGAAAGGATGAAAACAACCCAAGCAGGAGCTCCAGTAGTGAGTTGGACAGGTGCAGACCCTCGAAGGCTTCGGAGATGAAGTGAATCGGAGAGAGGAGGCATTATAGAGGCTGGTAGTCGAAAGGATGGTGGTCGAAGGTGGCCGGAGAAGAGAGAAGCTTCATCGGAGAAGGAGAGAACAGGGAAGGTTCTAGAGAGAATCATAGAGAGAGACGGGGAGATAGAGAGAGAATGGGTCTCGAAATAATGAGACGGGAAGGGGAGGGGTCGTTTTGGTTAATTAAGGTAAGAGGGAATCTGGGCCGTTGATCTTATTTGATCAACGGCTCAAATTTAATCAGGAGTTGGGCCCGGGTTATTATTGGGTTTGGGTTGGGTTAATTTTGGGATTGGGATGGGGTGAATAATCTGATTGGTTGGGGTTAATTGGGTTTAAAGACTGGGTTAAAATGTGGCTAGGATTTAAATAAATGTGGCTAATTGTTAAATACCCGTAAAAATAGATAATTAATTAATTAAAATAGCTAATAATTGTATAAAAATGAAATTAAGTTAAAATAGGTAAACTTACAATAATTAACTAATATTACGTGTGAAAATGCATAACTTCGAATTAAAACAATACCAAAATGTCCAATTGGGCCATAATTATAAAATTGTTGTAATTGAAATTAAATGAGACCCAATTGGCTAATTTATGAAATAATTTGATTTTAGTGGATAAAAAATGATTATAAATAACATACAGGGCTGGAAATATTTTTAAAATTATTTATGGCATAATTTATGAATTATTAAAAATATGAAATATTAAATAAACAGGAAAATGATTTAATACAAAATATGGAAAAATAGGGAAATAATACTCATTATTACAAAGAGTAATTTTGAAAGCTGGTATGCAAGTTCGAAAATAATTTTGGGGAAAATTTGGGTATCAACACCGGCTATACCTTTAGAGACACAACATATACAAAAGGAGATGATATAGACTACACACGACCCCGAGAGGAAGTGAGGCTCACCAGAACGGCTGAAGGGATGAAAAGGAGGCACCACTATCGGCGGTCGGAGCTACCTGCTATGGAACCACCTGCATCCATATAAAAGATGTAGCGCCCCCGTAAAAAGGGACGTAAGTACCATTGAATAGTACTAGTATGTATGAACAAACTTTACTCTAAGTAAAATCAAAACAGTGCACAGATAGGAGGTAGTCAAAGAAACCAAATAATTATTGCACAGAGATACAGAGAATCACAAATGTGGTTTTCACAGTTTCTTATTTCAATTGTTCTCCTGTTGCGGCGCGCAACCCGATCCCACCAGTTTTTGATTTAAAAGTGATGAAAAATATTGGGTAATTGAAAGGATAAAGTTTAGAATTGATTACCAACAACTTGGGGATGAACTTTGATGAAGAAAATCGTCCTTAGGGCTGTGTAGTTCGAAAAATATGAAAGAAAAGGGTTATATCCATGTTTTAAAATGTATTTATATGACTGGGCAGGCCCTCTATTCGTTCGCGTGGGCCTGCCCGCGTTCGCACAATGTAGTGGGCGAATGGTCTTCGCGATCGCGTACAGGGAGGTGAGTTCGCATAGGGTACTGTGTTCCCCCCTCCCCCAGGCTCAATTACCTTGTGTGTTCGCGTAGGGGGGGTGTTCGCATAGCTTTGCCAAACGGAGCCTTCGCGATAGCATCCTTACGGCCACGTTCGCACAGTATAAAAAAAGACCCCCTGAAGTTTACACTATGCGATCGCGAACCTAGCTATGCAATCGCATAGCACATGAGACCTGGGCACAAAAAACAGAATCTACAGCAGTCTTTTTAAGTGCAAAAATATCTCGTGGCCTATCTGAAACTCACTCGAGCCCTCGGGGATCTAAACAAAACATGCATGCAAGTCTAAAAATATCATACGGACTTGCTCGTGTGATCAAATCATGAAAATAACATGTAAAACTATGAATTAAACCTCAAAACTCATCATTTTCCTCAAGAACACTTAATCATTATTTCTCAACCGGATGTCCGAATCACGTCAAATAAACTCCTTTTTTCACCAAATTTCATAGTTAACTTTTAAATACTATAACAAATTTTTACCGGGATACGGAACAAAAATACGGGCCCGATACCAATGGTTTCAAACATTAATTCTTTTCTTTATTTCATAAATATTTCAGCAAAACAATTTCTTTCAAAAATTGATCTCTAAGGCTTGGGACCTCGAATTCATTTCCGGGCATACGCCCAAGTCCCATATTTTACTGCGGACCTCTCGGGATCGTCGGAACACAGATCCGGATCCGTTTACTCAAAATGTTGATTGAGGTCAACTATAATCAAATTTTAACTCTAGGAATTACTATTTCTCATAAAATTCATAAAATGACCCCTTGGGTAATCACAATCTCCACCTCTAAAACAAACGTTCGTCCTCGAACGGACATAGAAAATTACCTAAATTGGCGAATAAGTGTGGATATCTACTTTGCATGTCCGACCCGGACTCCCAAGTAGCTGCCTCAACGGGTTGCTTCTCCACTGCACTCGAACTGAAGGATAACTCTTATACCTCAACTGAAGAACCTGCCAGTCTAAGATAGCTACCGGCTCCTCCTCATAAATCAAGTCTTTGTCCAATTGGACAGAGCTGAAATCTAACACGTGGGACGGGTCGCCATGATATTTTCGGAGCATAGACACGTGGAACACCGGATGAACTGAGGATAACCCTGGAGGCAACGCGAGTCTATAAGCTACCTCCCCCACTCTATCAAGAATCTCAAATGGCCAGATATACCTAGGGCTCAACTTTCCCTTCTTCCCAAACCTCACAACACCCTTCATGGGTGATACACGAACCAATACTCTCTCTCCAACCAGGAATGCCACATCAAGAACCTTACGATCGGCATAACTCTTTTGCCTAGACTGAGTGCACGAAGTCTCTCCTGAATAATCTTGACCTTATCCAAGGCCTCCCGAACTAAGTCTGTACCCAGTAACCGAGCCTCTCCCGGCTAAAACTATCCCACTGGCGATCTGCATCGTCCACCATATAATGCCTCATAAGGAGCCATCTGAATGCTCGACTGATAGCTATTGTTATAAGCAAACTCCGCTAACGGCAAGAACTGATCCCAAGAACCTCCAAAGTCAATAACACAAGCGCGAATCATATCCTCCAATATCTGAATGGTACACTCAGACTGCCCGTCTGTCTGAGGGTGAAAAGTTGTACTCAACTCTACTCGGGTACCCAACTCACGTTGAGCTGCCCTCCAAAATTGCGAAGTAAACTGCGTACCCCGATCAGAAATGATAGACATGGGCACAAATCATGCACAACATTAAATAACTTGAACATGGCAATAAAATATTAGAACTAAGCATGATGCACCAACTATAACTGTAACCTCGCATAAGTTCATATAGAATCAAAAATGTCACGAACATGGTATGTAAACTCTCATCAGATAGTCCCCTCGGTACTGGAATTGGCCATCAAGCCCAGGGAAAGTCCATCCCGGAATATACATAACACAGTGACGTAGTCACTCAGTACCGGAGAAGAAGAAGGCCAGTCCAGCCCCACGGAGAAGATCCATCTACGTAACATAACCCTCAGACAAGATCCGTATCCAGGGAAGATCCATCCCTCTATATACCACAAAGCTTCGGACAAGATCCATGCCCAGGGAAGATCTATCCCTCAATACATGTGCGCTCACTGGGGGTGTAAAGACTCCGGAGGGGCTCCTATAAGCCCAAGCGCTATATCAAGCCAACCAAGGCATGATTCAAGAATCGCTACTGTGTGCAGTCCGATCTCATAATTGTCTCACAATCCGGCCCTAGGCCTTGTTTAGTCAATACTTTCCAGTCTCTCTCACAATGCTCTCAATGCATGAAAATCAGCCCAAACAAGAATAAGATAGAAATAACTAACAATTATCGAGACTGAGCATGAAAACATGTACCATGACAGGACTGAACATATGAAAGTAATAATCATAGGTAGAGACAGTAATAACTGACCATTCCAGTCTCAACATATTGGTGTGAAACCTTGGCCATTATGCTTGTCATGATTTCTACTAGGTTCAAGGGATTTATAACCCTTATAGTACGTGTATCAGTGTGAAACAACCATTAGACAGTGCCATGGGGTGAGCCAGGCCACAAATATTTGGTTTACGCCCATATGCCAGTCACTTGGCTAGTGCGTCACCTTAATCAACAACAATTACCAAATAACTTGGGGTTTCGAACCCTCAGTTCCAAGGTTGAAGACGTTACTTACCTCAAAACCGGCTAAAAGACTACTCTGCAGTGACCTTCCCTCAAATTTCGGCCTCTGAGCGCTCCAAATCTATCAACAATCAAATGGACATCATTACAATGTGCTAAGGAATGAATCCCAATAAAAATTTACCAAAAATACTCAAAATTGGTCAAAACCCGGCCCCTGGCCCACGTCTCGAAAATTAGAAAAATTCACAAAACTGGAATCCTTATCTTCACCCGAGTCTACCCATATCAATTTTATCAAAAAAATTCACAAAACTGGGAGACCGAACGGGACTAGGAACATACATGGAGTCTCAAACAAATGAGGATATCTTCTCCGCATCTCCCGTTCGGTCTCCCAAGTGGCGTTCTCCATTGGCTGACCCCTCCACTGCACCTTCACCGAAGCTATCTCCTTTGATCTCAACTTCCTGACCTCGCGAGCCAAAATAGCCACTGGCTCCACCTCATAAGACATATCACCCTCGAGCTGAACTGTACTGAAGTCTAGAACATGAGACGGGTCACCAACATACTTTCTGAGCATCGACACATGAAACACCGGATGAACACTCGACAAGCTGGGTGGCAAAGAAAGTCTATAAGCCACCTCTTCAACCTTCTGAATCACCTCAAATGGACCAATGAACCGGGGACTAAGCTTTCCCCTCTTCCCGAACCTCATGACACCCTTCATGGGTGACACCATCAGCAGTACCTTATCACCTTCCATGAAAGACACGTCCCGAACCTTCCGGTCCGCATAGCTCTTCTGTCTGGACTGAGCCGTGCGAAGTCGCTCCTGAATCAACTTCACCCTTTCCAATGCATCTTGAACCAAGTCTGGACCTAACAATCTAGCCTCACCGGGATCAAACCAACCAACCGGGGATATACACCTCCTACCATATACAGCCTCATACGGCGCCATCTGAATACTGGATTGGTAACTGTTATTATATGAAAACTCTGCTAATGGCAGAAACTGATCCCACGAACCACCGAAATCAATCACACAAGCACGCAACATGTCCTCTAGGATCTGAATAGACCGCTCTGACTGCCCGTCGGTCTGGGGATGAAACGTTGTGCTCAACTTTACCTGAGTACCCATACCTCTCTGCATAGCCCTCCAAAACTGAGATGTGAACTGAGTACCTCTGTCAGAAATAATAGAAACTGGGACCCCATGCAGTTGGACAATCTCCCTGATGTAAATACCAGCTAACCTCTCCGAAGTATAAGTAGTACTGATAGGAATGAAGTGCGCAGACTTGGTCAGTCGATCCACAATAACCCAAATATCATCAAATCCCTTCGAAGTCCATGGGAGCCTAACAACAAAGTCCATGGTGATCCGCTCCCACTTACACTCCGGAATGACTAACTCCTGAAGCAACCCACCTTGTCTCTAGTGTTCATACTTGACCTGCTGACAGTTGAGGCACCGTGCTACATACTTCCCAATATCTCTCTTCATCCGCCTCCACATATACTGTTGTCTCAGGTCCTAGTACATCTTCGCGGCACCCGGATGGATGGAATACGGCGAGCTATGGGCCTCTACCAATATCGACTCTCGAAGACCATCTACGTCGGGCACACAAATACGGCCCTGCATCCTCATAACCCTGGCATCATCAATAGTCACAACCCTGACATCACCTAGACGGACCTTGTCCTGAAGAACCAAAAAATGACGGTTATCATACTGACGTGCTCTAATCTGATCATATAGAGAAGACCGGGATGCTATTCTAGCTAACACCCGCGGAGGCTCCGACAAATCCAATCTCACCAGTTGCCCCGCTAAGGCCCGAACATCATGTGCCAAGGGTCGCTCTGCTACTGAAAGATAGGCTAGACTTTCCAAACTCCCTGCTCTGCGACTCAGGGCATCGGCCACTACATTGGCCTTTCCCGGGTGATACAGAATAGTGAGGTCATAATTCTTAAGAAGCTCCAACCATCTCCTCTGGCGCAAGTTCAAATCCTTCTGCCTCAGCAGATACTGCAAATTGCGATGATCGATATAAATTTCACATTGGACCCCGTACAAATAATGACGCCAGATCTTTAAGGCATGAACAATAGCAGCTAGATCAAGATCGTGCTCTGGATAGTTCTTCTCGTGCACCTTCAACGGTCTGGACGCGTAGGCAATCACCCTACCGTCCTGCATCAAAACTGCTCCTAAGCCAACTCTGGAAGCATCAAAGTAGACTGTATAAGAACCTGAACCAGTAGGCAATACTAATACCGGATTTGTGGTTAATGCTGACTTGAGCTTCTGAAATCTCTCCTCACACTCATCGGACCATCTGAATGGAGCACCCTTCTGGGTCAATCTGGTCAGTGGTGAAGAAATAGAAGATAATCCCTCTACAAAGCGACGGTAATAACCCGCCAAACCAAGGAAACTCCTAATCTCTGTAGCCGAGGACGGTCAAGGCCAACTCTGCACCGCCTCTATCATCTTTGGGTCCACCTGAATACCCTCACTAGACACCACGTGACCCAAGAAAGCTACCGAACTAAGCCAGAACTCACACCTGAAGAACTTTGCATAAAGCTTCTCCTCTCTCAACCTCTGCAACACAACCCTTAAATGTTGAGCGTGTTCCTCCTAGCTACGAGAATACACCAGGATGTCATCAATTAACACAATAATGAATGAATCCAGGTAAGGCTGAAACACGTTGTTCATCAAGTGCATGTACGCAGCTGGGGCATTGGTCAGCCCAAAAGACATAACCAAAAACTCATAGTGACCATATCTGGTCCTGAAAGCGGTCTTCAAAATATCAGAATCCCGAATCTTCAACTGGTGATACCCCGATCTCAAGTCAATTTTTGGAGAACACCTTTGCTCCCTGAAGCTGATCAAATAAGTCATCAATGCGAGGCAAAGGATACCGGTTCTTCACCGTAACTTTATTCAGCTGCCTGTAATCAATGCACATGCGCATAGAACCATCCTTCTTTTTCACGAACAACACCGGTGCACCCCAGGGCGAAACACTAGGCCAAATAAACCCCTTATCAAAGAGTTCCTGAAGTTGCTCTTTCAATTCTTTCAACTCTGCTGGGGCCATGCGGTAAGGCGTAATAGAGATAGGCTGGGTGTCTGGTAACAAGTCATTACCAAAGTCAATGTCCCTGTCAGGTCGCATGCCTGGCAGGTCTGCAGGAAATACATTTGGGAACTCACGGACCACAGGGACCGTATCCATAGAAGGAGTCTCACTACTAACATCCCTAACAAAGGCTAGATAAGACTCACACCCCTTCCCAATCATACGTTGAGCCTTCAGATAAGAAATTACCCTACTAGGCACATACTCCACCGAACTCCTCCACTCAATCCTCGGAAATCCTGGCATAGCTAAGGTCACGGTCTTGGCGTGACAGTCAAGAACAGCATGGCACGGATATAGCCAATCCATGCCCAATATCACATCGAAGTCAACCATACTAAGCAATAATAAGTCCGCCCAAGTCTCCAAACCCCCAATAGATATAACACAAGACCGGTACACCGGTCTACAACAATCGTATCCCCCACTGGAGTCGACACATGAATAGCTGAAATCAAGGACTCACGGGGCATATCCAAGAAATGCGCAAAATATGATGAAACATATGAATATGTAGAACCAGGATCAAACAATACCGAAGCATCTCGGTGACAGACGGAAAGAATACTTGTAATCACTGCATCTGAAGCTATGGCATCTGGTCTGGACGGGAGTGCATAGAAACGGGCATGTCCTCCACCTAATCGACCTCCCCCTTTAGAACGGCCTCGGACTGACTGACCCTTACCCCTGGCTGCCTGGGCGGGTGGTGTAGAAATTGGTGCTGAAGCTGGAGGCTGGCTCCTCTGCTGATAAGAACTACCAGAAAGGCGGGGACAATACCTCTTGATGTGACCTAGATCCCCAGCAAAAGACGATGGGGACTAAAGGGAACCCCTAGAACCAGAGTAGCTGCTAGAAGAGCCATGTGCTGAAGAACCCTGAACTGACTGTGGCTTGGATGAGCTCTGAGCTGGAAGTGCACTGAATGATGAACGGCCTGGATGAGAACTACGAGGGCCGTGTCCAGATGAAGTACCACTGTAAACTGGACGAGCTGGATAAGGTGGTCTGAACGGACAACCTCTGCTATACTGAGTCTGGCCTCCCAAGTGAACACCACCATAACTGCCAGATACTAGAGGCCTCTTGGCCTCCCTCTCAACACGCTCCTGGTGGCGCACTGACTCAATCTCCCTATCTATGTCAACTACCTCCTCAAAAGAAGCCCCAGATAACCTCTCCCTGGTCAGAAAGATCCATAACTGATAGGTAAGACCATCAACAAACCTCCGGATCCTCTCTCTGTCTGTGGGAACAATCCAGATGGCATGACGGGCTAACTCAGAGAACCTAATCTCGTACTGCGTCACGGTCATGCCTCCCTGACGCAACTGCTTGAACTCTCTGCGCAGCTACTCTCTGCGAGACTGTGGTATATACTTCTCCAAAAAGAGAATGGAGAACTGGTGCCATGTGAGGGGCGCTGCATCAGCGGGTCTACGCCTCTCATAGGCCTCCCACCAAGCAAGTGCAGCTCCTGAGAACTAGAAATTCGTAAATGGAACTCCGTTGGCCTCTAGTATCCCTGATGTGCGTAGTATGCTCTGACACTTGTCCAAGAAGGACTGGGCATCCTTGCCCTCTATACCCCTAAAAGTCGGAGGCTGGAGTCTACTGAACCTCTCCAACCTACGCTGCTCATTATCAGCTAAAGCTGGGACCACATAATCCTGTACCGGAGCAATAGGCTGCACTGGAACTGCCCCAGGTGTCTGAAGTCCCTGGGTGACCTGTTCAGGTGTCCAGGCAGCTGGAGTCTGAATGCCTCCCCCGGCCTGAGAAGTAGTAGCAGTAGTGGACATCGCAACGGCTTGTGCCAAGCTGGTGCACACCGTCAAAATCTGAGTTAGGGTCTCCTGAAGACATGGAATCACAATGGGCACTACTGGTCAAGTATGAACATCAGAGGTGCTGCCCTGGCTGAGCAACGGGAGGGTCCATAGGTGCTGCCCTGGCTGCTGTGCGGGTTGCACCCCTCCCTCTGCCGCCGGCCATGGCCTCGGCCTCTAGCTGGTCCTGTGGTGTCTGATCACCACTACCGGTGGCATGAGTCCTCACCATCTGTGAGAGAAAGAAAACAACAGAAGTTTAGTTCTCGAGTTCAATAAAGTCGCACGACAGAATTCAAAAATGTGGAATTTTCCTGAGGGTTCTGTAGCCTCTCTAAGATAAGCACAGACGTCTCTGTATCGATCCGCAAGAGTCTACTAAACCTGCTCATGAGTGGTGAGACCTATTCAAACTACGGCTCCGATACCAACTTGTCACGACCCAATTTTGGAGTCGTGATGGCGCCTGTCGTGGAACCAGGCTAGCCACCTAACTATAACAATTCTAGGTTCCATTATTGGAGAAAGTGCTCATTTTTAATAAATCCAAGTCAGTAATAGTGGAAATTCATAATTTGGAGACAATTTAAGGAAGGAAACACAATTAAAATACTACAGCCTCGGATCCGGTGTCACGCAGTCATGAGCTACTAATACATAAACAAGAACAAAAGAAGGGGAAATGATCAACATAGTCTAAAAGTAATACGACGGGTAGCATAAGAGAAGAGATGACAAGATCACGGTCGCCAGCTGCTACCTCGTCAACTCCGATGAAACTGTTGCGACTCACCGACTAGAGCTGGATCTCAATGTACCTGGATCTGCACACAAGGTGCAGGGTATAACGTGAGTACACCAACTCAATAAGTAACGAAAACAACCTATGGTCTGAGAGGTAGTGACGGACCAAACCTCCATAAATCATGCACAACAGTAAATAACTTGAACATGGCAATAAAATATTAGAACTAAGCATGATGCACAAACTATAATTGTAACCTCGCATAAGTTCATGTAGAATCAAAAATGTCACGAACATGGTATGTAAACTCTCATCAGATAGTCCCCTCGGTACTGGAATTGGCCATCAAGCCTAGGAAAAGTCCATCCCGGAATATACATAACACAGTGACGTAGTCACTTAGTACCAGAGAAGAAGAAGGCCAGTCCAGCCCAACGGAGAAGATCCATCTCTGGAACATAACACTCGGACAAGATCCGTATCCAGGGAAGATCCATCCCTCTATATACCACATATCTACGTACAAGATCCATGCCCAGGGAAGATCCATCCCTCAATATATGTGCGCTCACTGGGGGTGTAAAGACTCCGGAGGGGCTCCTATAAGCCCAAGCGCTATATCAAGCTAACGAAGGCATGATTCAAGAATCGCTGCGGTGTGCAGTCCGATCTCATAACTGTCTCACAATCCGGCCCTAGGCCTTGTTCAGTCATTACTTTCTAGTCTCACTCACAATGCTCTCAATACATGAAAATCAGCCCAAACAAGAATAAGATAGAAATAACTAACAATTATCGAGACTGAGCATGAAAACATGTACCATGACAGGACTGAACATATGCAAGTAATAATCACAGCTAGAGACAGTAATAACTGACCATACCGGTCTCAACATATTGGTGTGAAACCTTGGCCATTATGCTTATCATGATTTCTACTAGGTTCAAGGGATTTATAACCCTTACAGTACGAGTATCAGTGTGAAACAACCATTAGACAGTGCCATGGGGTGAGGCAGGCCACAAATAATTGGTGTACGCCCATATGCCCGTCACTTGGCTAGTGCGTCACCTTAATCAACAACAATTACCAGATAACTTGGGGTTTCGAACCCTCAGTTCCAAGGTTGAAGACGTTACTTACCTCAAAACCGGCTAAAAGACTACTCCGTAGTGCCCTTGCCTCAAATTTCGGCCTCCGAGCGCTCCAAATCTATCAACAATAAAATGTATATCATTACAATGTGCTAAGGAATGAACCCCAATCAAAATTTACCAAAAATACTCAAAATCTCGAAATTGGTCAAAACCCGGCCCCCCGCCTGGGCCCACGTCTCGAAAATCAGAAAAATTCACAAAAACTGGAATCCTTATCTTCACCCGAGTCTACCCATATCAATTTTATCACGACCACGAATACCCCTTCAATTCGTCAAAAGAATTTCCTAATTTTTCTTCCCCTTCTTCCCCAATTTCCACTTTGATTCTCCAATTTCCATGGTAATAATCAATACTAATTCATGAAATTAGACCAAGAATGATTAAGGAACACTTACCTCAAGTCTCCCACTGAAAATCTTTCCAAAATCTCCCTACTCCCGAGCTCTCTAATGGAGTTTTTGAAAAATGGCTAAAACCCTCATTTTTGGACTTAAAGGTTATGTCCAGTGCTTTCTTCTATGCGATCGCGGACATCCTGTCGCGATCGCGGAGAGTAATTCAACAGCCCCCAAATTTAAACTTACGCGATCGCAAACATCCTCACGCGATCGCAATGCACAAAAGCTGACTCCCTCACGTGCCCAAATAGACCTACGCGATCGCGGACCATACCACGCGATCGCACTGCATTGCCGCCTTGACCTCTGCGATCGCAACCTCCCTTCTACGATCGCATTTAAAAATTATCCAACCCCCCATCTCTAAGCCTACGCGATCGCAGGATACCCCTCGCGATCGCGGAAGAGAAAACCAGCAACAGGAAACACCAGAAATCTGCCAAGTTCTCAAGCCACGAGTTGGTCTGTTAACCGCCCGAAACACACCCGAGGCCCTCGGGACCTCAACCAAATATACCAACACGTCCTAAATGATCAACCAAACTTATTCGAGCCTTCAAAACACCAATAACAACATCAAAAATCCAAAAATTCATCGAATTCAAGCCTATGAACATTGAAATTCCTAAATTCCACCAACGATGCCGAAACTACCCAAAACAACTCCGATTAACCTGAAATTTTGCAGACATATCCGAAATGAAATTACGAACCTGCTCCAACTGTTGGAATTCCATTCCGACCCTGATATCCTATTTTCCACTGCCGACCGGAAATCACCAAAAACTAACTTTCGCCAATTCAAGCCTAATTCTACACCGGACATCACAAAAACATTCCGAACACACTCCTAAGTCCCAAATCACCTAACGAAGCTATCCGAGCCATAAAATCTGCATTCCGAGGTCATTTACCAATAAGTCAACTCTGGGTTGACTTTTCCAACTTTAAGGCTACTTTTAGAGGCTAAGTGTCTCAATTCCTTCTATAACCGCTCCGAACCCAAACAAACCAACTCTAAAACCTCAGGAACAGACTAACCAAGCTACAAAAAGACAGAAATAGGGAAAATGATGCATGTTCTACGTAACGACAGACCTGGTCGTTACATTCTCCCCTTCTTAAATAAACGTTCGTCCTCGAACGGGTCTAGGAACATACCTGGAGTTTCAAACAAATGAGGATATATGCTCTGTATCTCCCGCTCGGACTCCCTAGAGGCCTCCTCCACTAGCTGACCCCTCCACTGCACCTTCACCGAAGTTATCTCCTTTGATCTCAACTTCCTGACCTCGCGAGCCAAAATAGCCACTGGCTCCACCTCATAAGACATATCACCCTCGAGTTGAACTGTACTGAAGTCAAGAACATGAGACGGGTCACCAACATACTTTCTGAGCATCGACACATGAAACACCGGATGAACACTCGAAGAGCTGGGTGGCAAAGCAAGTCTATAAGCCAACTCTCCAACCTTCTGAAGCACCTCAAATGGACCAATGAATCGGGGACTAAGCTTTCCCCTATTCCCGAACCTCAGACACCCTTCATGGGTGACACCTTCAGCAGTACCTTATCACCCTCCATGAAAGACACGTCCCGAACCTTCCGGTCCGCATAGCTCTTCTGTCTGGACTGAGCCGTGCGAAGTCGCTCCTGAATCAACTTCACCCTTTCCAATGCATCCTGAACCAAGTCTAGGCCTAACAATCTAGCCTCACCGGGCTCAAACCAACCAATTGGGGATCTACACCTCCTACCATATACAGCCTTATACGGTGCCATCTAAATACTGGATTGGTAACTGTTATTATATGAAAACTCCGCTAATGGTAGAAACTGATCCCACAAACCACCAAAATCAATCACACAAGCACGCAACAAGTCCTCTAGGATCTGAATAGTCCGCTCTGACTGCCCGTCGGTCTGGGATGGAACGTTGTGCTCAACTCTACCTGAGTACCCATACCTCTCTGCATAGCCCTCCAAAAATGAGATGTGACATGAGTACCTCTGTCAGAAATAATAGAAACTGGGACCCCATGCAGTCGGACAATCTCCCTAATGTAAATACCAGCTAACCTCTCTGAAGTATAAGTAGTACTGACAGGAATGAAGTGCGCAGACTAGGTCAGTCGATCCACAATAACCCAAATAGCATCAAATCCCTTCGAAGTCCATGGGAGCCCAACTACAAAGTCCATGGTGATCCGCTCCCACTTCCACTCCGGAATGACTAACTCCTGAAGCAACCCACCTGGCCTCTGATGTTCATACTTGACCTGCTGACAGTTGAGGCACCGTGCTACATACTCCACAATATCTCTCTTCATCCGCCTCCACCAATATTGTTGTCTCAGGTCCTGGTACATCTTCGCGGCACCCGGATGGATGGAATACCGCGAGCTATGGGCCTCTGTCAATATTGACTCTCGAAGACCATCTACGTCGGGCACACAAATACGGCTATGCATCCTCATAACCCCGTCATCATCAATAGTCACAACCCTGACATCACCCCGACGGACCTTGTTTCTGAAGAACCAAAAAATGATGGTCATCATACTGGCGTGCTCTAATCTCATCATATAGAGAAGACCGAGATGCCATGCTAGCTAACAGCCGCGGAGGCTCCGACAAATCCAATCTCACCAGCTGCCCCGCTAAGGCCTGAACATCACGTGCCAAGGGTCGTTCTACTACTGAAAGATAGGCTAGACTTCCCAAACTCCTTGCTCGGTGACTCAGGGCATCGGCCACTACATTGGCCTTCCACGGGTGATACAGAATAGTGAGGTCATAATCCTTAAGAAGCTCCAACCATATCCTCTGGCGCAAGTTCAAATCCTTCTGCCTCAGCAGATACTGCAAACTGCGATGATCGGTATAAATCTCACACTGGACCCCGTACAAATAATGACGCCAGATCTTTGAGGCATGAACAATAGCAGCTAGCTCAAGATCGTGCACTGGATAGTTCTTCTCGTGCAATTTCAACTGTCTGGACGCGTAGGCAATCACCCTACCGTCCTGCATCAAAACTGCTCCTAAGCCAACTCTGGAAGCATCACAGTAGACTGTATAAGAACCTGAACCAGTAGGCAAGACTAATACTGGAGTTGTGGTCAATGCTGACTTGAGCTTCTGAAAGCTTTCCTCTTTTCTTGTGAGAAAATAATTTCTTTCTTTACTATAATAAAAATCTCATAAACTTCCTCATTTTATGTGTATAATTTAAAATATATTCGAAAGTAAAAATATTAATAACTATATAAAATCATATTTTTCAAACTTTTTATAAAAATGTTCTACTCAATATAAATACCATCTCAAAATGTATCTAACGGTATCAAGGATGTTAAACTTACGGCGGGGTCTTATGGTCACAAATCCTCTGTAGAAAAGTACGGGACGTAACATCATTCCCCCCTTTAGAAACATTCGTCCTCAAATGTTAACTCTTTGAGATTTTCAAAACTTTCGCTAGGGTCTCCTCTGTACATGTCACGACCCAACATCCTAACTCAGGTCGTGATGGCGCCCAACACCGGGGTTAGGCAAGCCAACAGTCGATTTACTAGTGAGATCTCGTCATTAAATAAAAGGTTCCAACACTCACCAAATTTTAAGTTTTAAATCATGAAGTGAACACGGATAAACTAACCAAAACTTAATCAATGTAGCCAAAAGGATCAAGAACCAACATATACAGTCCAAAAATATAATGTCTACTACGTGTGCCAGGAACTAGTGTCACGAGTCTACAGGCGAACTAGTAGAATATACAAAAGATAAGGTGAACTACCCTACTGTCTAGAAGAAGTAGACAGGAATAAACCAAAGGATAACTCCATAGTGCTGCTGAGAAACGCCAAGGATAGCAGCTCACCGTGAAGTCAGGTCCAGAATATACTCTCAAGATCAAGCTCCGGTCTAATAACCAGGTGCACCAGCCTCAAAACCTGTACAATTAAGTACAGAAGCGTAGCATGAGTACATAAACAAATATGTACGCATTGAGTATCCTGCCTAACCGCAAAGAAATAGTGACGAGAGGTCGATGTGATACTTACTACGGTCAAACAATATGAAATATGTATACAGGCGGAACAATAATAGCAGAAATGAACAGTAATAAAGAAATGAGCATCAGATAACATTCTCTAGTACCCTCACACTATCCCTTTCCATGGAATACAAGATGTTTAACCTTCTCTCTTTCACAGAATCAACAGTTCAATTACAGGGCTTCTCATAATCTAGCAAACATATAACAGACCGTGAACATACGGTCAATACGATGTGAAAAGTAAATGTGCACTGCCGAAGGTCGAACGGCCCGAACCATAGATACATCTATCTTCCCCGCTCGCGAATAAAACATGCGACGCGGTTATCGTAATAATAGGGCTACCCCGCTCGCGAATCATACAGGCGACTCGGGTTCCCGTATACATGTACAAAATCCTCGGGGATTTCATATAATCAACAGGGGGTCTTTATAGCATAAAAAGGATTCAATGATACCAATTTCGAAACATGACCTCCTAGGCCTTCATATATGCAATTCAAGGATATCAAACTACCTAGTCTACATACAAGATCACGGATACAATACATAAAGCATGATGGTGAATCCTAAACTACCCGACAAGGCATAATAGTAGCTACGCACGGACTCTTGTCACTTCGTGCGTGCGTAGCCCCCACAAATAAGGACAAGGAGTCATTTATAATCACCTATGGGGACAATTCCCTCTTACAAGGTTAGAAAGGATACTCACCTCGTGCCGAGCCTACTTTGCGGGTTAAGAACGCGCCCGAAACTCCAAACTCGTCTCCCAAGGACTCGAACTAGCCAAATGATGCATAAATACATTAATTTATACTCAAAGGCATGAAATTCCCCTATTTACTTAGTTATTTCAACTTTCTTTGAAGAATCCCAAAATACACCCCCGGGCCCACATGCTCGGATTCCGGAAATTTCCGAAGGAAACAATTACCCATAACCTAAGGATCATTAATATTTTCTACTAATTAGTGTGTTAATCAACCTAAGAATTCAAGGATTCAACTTAATTTATAGTAGGAATTACTTACCTCACAGTTGCTAGGTGAAATCTCCTCTTTGAAAGCTCCCAAAATCGCCCCAAGTGAAGAAAAATGGCTCAAAAAGGACTAAGTCCCGTATTAACCTAACACTGCCCGGCTGCCCCTTATATGCGATCGCAGCAGGGGCAGTGCGATCGCGGTGGTCAACTGACCAGGGCCCCCTGAAGGCCTTCTGTGCGATTGCGGAAGGGGACGTGCGATCGCGGAGGCTAGTTGGGCTAGACTTATGCGATCGCAGGGGAGTGGGATGCGATCGCGGAGAACAAAAGTTGGGCCAGGCCACAACTTTACCCAGTGTGAACGCGTGCAAGCCTGTGCGATGGCACAGGGCATTTTTCCCACCTTGCCAACTCTTTCTATGCGATCGTGTGCGTTCACCCGCGATCGCACAGAAGAAAACCAGACTGCGAAAATCTGGTGTTTTGCAATTAGCTCCGAGGGGTCCGAAAGTCACCTGAGCCCCTCGGGACCCCGTCTAAAGGCACTGGCAAGTATATATTCATGATACAGACTCGCTCGAATTTTCGGAGCGTGAAAAACAACAACAAAACTAAGAATCTGACCCCAAAACCAAATTGTACGATAAGATACCAAGAAGGGAAGTACTCCTAACAACCCTGTAGCCTCTCGAAGATAAGTACAGACGTCTCTGTACCGATCCGCAAGACTCTACTAGACTCGATCATGACTCGTGAGACCTACGGGAACCTAGTGCTCAAATACCACGTTGTCACGACCCAAAATCCATAGGTCGTGATGGCGCCGGACACCACTGTCGGGCAAGCCAACCCCTAATTAATTGAACTATTTTCCTGCTTAACATTTTCGAAATCATTGTCTTTTTCTCACATTTGATAATCAATTGAATAAATTTTCGTAAGTTAAGTATGACAGAGAATCAATTTAATTCAATAATTTAAATATCATCACATCCCCAGAACCCGGTGACACAAGTGCATGAGCGACTTCTAATAATTTATACAATACTACAAAACTTGTCCAAAATACAAATTGGACAAGGAGTTTAAAATAGAGTACAATACATAGAGGGAGACTCTGTCAACTGCGGGACGCCTCCGGATAATGCAACACGTCTATGTCTCCAAATCAACCACCGCTAAGGGTGTACCTGTGCAACAAAATGCACAGCAAGTGTAGTATGAGTACGAAAACAATGTGTACCCAGTAAGTATCCTGCCTAACCTCAGAGAGGTAGTGACGAGAGGTCGAATTGACACTTGCTATAAGTCAGTCTAGTATAATCTAAGTGATAGGCTAAGCATGAGTATCATAATCAGTTAATCAAATAATCGGAGATTCGAAAACATCGATAAATATCAATTTGTTCCACATTTTCCATAGAAATCTTCTTTCTTTTAAACTGGCAATTCAAGATATACATAGGCC
>ML259611.1:19632-42675 GCA_005239495.1 Nicotiana undulata | reverse complement strand
CCAAAATCAAGAGTTTCACAGGTTCTCCTTTCAATACCACCATATTCAAGAGTTTCACAGATTTTCATTTCAACACCACCATATTCAAGAGTTTCAACGATTCTCACTTCAACACAACCATATTCCATCCTTATTACGTCGGCCACCCTTATTACCTCCTCCACCCTTATTACCTCGCCCACCCTTATTACCTCATCCAACATTATAACCTCGTGTTACGGCGTGCAACCCGATCCCACCAGACAATCACATTTCATGACAAAAATCATCAATAATTAAATCACAAGTATCTTCATTACAAGGAACACAAGTTCATATCAACAATTCGCTATGTGGACTCAAGGCACAATGACTCTCACCAAGGAGTAATTCATGTACACGGTGTTGCCATAATCGTTTAACTCAATTACATCATTTCACAATACCCTTTTTCGTTACTTACCACACACAGTTTTTAACTATTATATACATTCCCTCAATTGGGCACATTAACATTCTTTCATTCATTAACACATACTTTCGTATCGATACCCTCGAGCATTTACGAGCTTTGCACATAATAAGATAGGCACAACAAACCACTTTTCACAATCTCAACTAGCATAGTAGTCAACAAGAAATTCAGGGAGTGAAGTATTATGCCTCAACACAATTGGACAGTCAATTCACATATTCTCAAACAAAGTACACATACCGTATGCTCGGACACCAACAAGAGGATTCTACAAAGGTTAAAGTTAGCCATACATACCTGGAGTCGAAGTTCCCTTCTAATTCCTATTCCCAAATCACCGGACCGTCAAGCAACGTCAATCTAATTCATAATGTAACACATTCATCTTATAATAGGGAATCATGAACACAATTCGAACTCGCCTAGGCATTTATCGAATGCTATAAGACCCCTCAAATTACCAACCCCTTCTTTTTGAATATTTACTCTAACTCACTTCCCTTTACTAGATTGTGACAATAAATGAACATGCATGCAAGGTTCTTCACTTTCATCTTCAAGAACCCATTTAGAGGAGTTCCACTATTAACAAAAAATCTGAATATTTAAGGGAAATGGGGTGGGGACTTACCTGTTAGAATGAAGAAGAAGATTACTTGAAATTCCCAGGCCTGAGTGATTTTGGAAAAATCAATTTGATGAAAAAAGAGCTTTCTCTCTCAAGAACCCTCTCTCCCCTCTCTCTATTTTGTTTAGAAATTGCTTAAAAATGAAGGGGAGGGGTGTTTTATTAAATAGGGGGTCGGGTTTTAAATTTAGAAAATAGGAGCCCCGACACAGAAATGCGGTCGGTCCGCATTCCTGTCGCATAGTTGGCCCTCAAACGGGCCAAAATTGGAAAACAAACTGCCCAGGTATGCGACCACTATGCAGTCCGCATACTTGTTATGCGATCGCATAGTGCGTCGCATAACCTCCTTCGCAAGAACCGTGGGGCAAGAATGCGACAACTATGCGATCCGCATACCCAAAATGCGATCGCATTCTTGGCCGCATAGTTGTCCTGAATTTGGACAGTAGCCTGTCCAGGTATGCGACCATTATGCGATCCGCATACACGTTATGCGATCACATAGTGCATCGCATAACAACACAATTTTGGAAAATTTTATTTTTTTCAAATTTCAGGGTACTTTTTACTCAAAATAGGTCCGTTTTAAGAATTTCTACAGTTATAACAACACAGGGACCTATTCGGGCATTATTTTAGACATATAATCTTTTGGGTCTTTATAGAAATTGTCTTTCGAACTGGCCCGGTTGAGATCCTGATAGTCGACACGGACTCTAACCTTCCCGTGTTTCTTCGGCACAGGCACGATGTTGGCTAACCATGTTGGGTACTCAACCACCCTGAGAACTTTTGTGTTGATATGCTTGGTAACTTCTTCTTTGATTTTCAAACTCACGTCAGGATTGAACTTTATGAGCTTTTGCTTTACTGGTGGACACGTTGGATTGGTCGCTAATTTTTGAGCCACAATAGACGTACTTAGACCGGTCATGCCATCATACGACCAGGGGAAGATGTCTTCATAATCCTTTAGGAATTCAGTGTATTCTTTCTTTTTTGATGGTGATAAATGAATGCTGATGCGAGTCTCCGGGAACTTTCTCTGAATTTCCCAAATTGATAATCTCAGTCTCGTCCAGGTTGGACTTAGGTCTATTTTCAAAGTTTTCGACCTCTCTAACAATCTCATCGGGTATATCATCTTTCTCTGAATCAATGTCCGTTTGCTGCATTGTCTCATTGCATGTCACAATCATCGGTTCATCAAGACAAGTAAGAGTAATGCTGTATAGCTAAAGTAATGAGAGAAAACAGTAGCAATAAATATTGGATTCGTAAAAGAAATTAGAAAACACTTTGATAAATTTAACTGTTTTGAACATTGAAGATCTTAGTGTAGGAGTTGAAAATGCAGAAAAGGGAAAATCATTTAGTAAATAAAATAGTAAGTAATGCTTGTTTTTACCCTTGCTACCTCGAGGCTCGTCGGGCTTTGGTCGTCCTGATAGACTAGTTCTGGAGGGATGTCCCCTTGCCTACAGCTTGTATGGAAGGGCCTTCCTCCCCCTCCTCCTCGAGAAAAACACAACAATCTATATCATCGTCCTCTAGGAACAAATTCCTCATTGCTGCAAGTGCTTCTTCTTCGTCTGATCCATAGATAACGTCAGCCTGCTTGAAGTCCTGGTCCAGATGAGGTATTGGCTGCTCCAGAGGGTAGTTAGGACCGCGCCACGATGGTGATCAGTTGTTGAATGCTTCCCAGGTGTATTCGTACCCAGACCGAAAGTAGTACCATGTTTCTTGAGCTTTATGGGCTTTGTGATCCCTTGGAGGTTCTTACCGATCCCTTTGCCTGGCTCGTATCCTATCTAGTTCAGGATGTTCTCAATCTTACTATCCCACCATTTGTCCTTGTTGATAGCATTGGCCCGTTCAATGTGGTGATAAGTTCCTCCGCCTAGCCTTCTTCTTCCTTCAATGACTGGGATGGTCTGGCGATCGTAAATATGGTTGCTACCGTTGCCATGAATAATCATCTCTTGGTCGTTCCATTCAAATTTTACCGCCTGATGTACTGTCGATGCCACGGCCCCATCACCCTTGATCCATGGTCGCCCTAACAACAGATTGTAAGATGCCGGGACGTCTATCACTTGGAAGTACACTTCGAACCAAGTTGGCCCCATCTGTAGACATAGACTAATCTCCCCAATAGTAGACCTTTGAGAACCGTCGAAGGCTTTCACATTGATTGCTCTATCCCTTATCTCATATAGACCTTTACCAAATTTCTTGAGTGTTATCAATGGGCAAATGTTGAGACTGGATCCCCCATCGATCAAGATCCTTGTGATGAAATGATCTTTGCATTGCACAGTGATGTGCAGTGCTTTGTTGTGCCCCAATCCTTCAGGTGGTAACTCGTCCTCATGGAAGGTGATCTTATGACTATCCAACACCTGGCCCATCATATTGTCCACTTCCCCGCTAGTGATGTTGTTTGGTACATACGCTTCACTCAACACTTTCAACAGAGCATTTCAGTGCGTCTTGTAACTCTACAGCAAAGAGAGGATGGATATTTGTGCTAGTGTCTTGTTCAGCTGGTCGATGACTGAATACTCCTTAGCCTGCACTTTTTTTCAAAGGTCATCTGGACATGTTTCAATAACGGGTGGCCGGTTGGCAGCCTGCTTGCTCGATTCGGTCAGTTGTTCAGGAGTATAGACTCTACCAGTTCTTGTCATACCCTGTGCTGCGACAGCTTCCTCAGTTTTGACCTTGCCTTTCCTTCTCGCCTCGGCTGTATAGTCCCAAGGAATAACATTTGAGTAGAAAGGTGGCGTGGTCTACATCGCCACTGGAATTGGTGCGACTATCCATACTTCGAATGGAACATGTGCCTTGGATGGAAACACTGCAACCTCAAATGGTGCGGGTGCATTTTCCGGAGACACAAAATCAACTTCAATCAGCACTAGTGTCTTTGCAGGTGGCGCTGCTTCAAACTCAAGTGGTACAGACATGTTTACCTCAACATCCCCAGATGGTTGAATCTGGACAATGATCGAGTTGAGGGTGACTGCTGGTTCCTTTGGATCATCGCCTTCTTCGATCAACCCGATTGATCCCTCGGGATCCCAATCATCTTCTATCTCAATCATATGGATACCTCCATCCTTATGGTCTGGTAAAGGATTGTTGCGTACGTTTGGAGCGGGGTCTTTTGCCACAATAAGCTTGTTGTCAATGAGAGCCTGTATCTTGTCCTTCAGAGAGTGGCATTCTTCGATAGTGTCTCCTTTCATGCCGGAATGGTATGCACAGGATTTGTTTGGGTTAACCCACTGAGAAGGGTTCTCAGGGGTGGCAGCAGGGATATGTGTGACGTAACCAACAACTTTGAGCTTTTCATACAACTGATCAATGGGCTCGGCTATGGCAGTGTATTATTTTGGAGGGCGACGATCAAAGTTAGGACGGGGCCTAGGGAAGTTTTGTCGGGTAGGGGGTGATTGGTAATGAGACGGCTTGGAATTATTAGTATGGTAGACGAGAGCGGGTTGGGAGTATCTAGGTGAGGTAGGTTGGTATGTGGGTGGTGGATATTGGTAGGCGGGTGGTGGAGCTTGGTATGAAGGTGAATGTGCTTGGTAATCGGGGTCGATTGGTATGTGAGTGGAGGTGTTGGATAAATTTGGTATTTGAGTGGGGATTTGGCTCTTTGTGCAACCATTACAGCTCCCACGTCCCTTTTCTTAAACACACCACCAGACTGTAAAGCCTTATTTGTAGCATGCAAGGCTTCAAAATTTGTGACCATACAACTCTTAATACCTTCTTTAATCCGCTTCCCTAGTTTGATAATGTCAGAGAATTTGTGGCCTTCAACCATCATCAATCGTTCATAATACTACGGGTCCTGCGCCCGGACAAAGAATTTGTTCATCTGCTCTTCCTCTAGAGCATGTATGACTTTAGCAGCTTCAGACCTCCAACTAGTAGCATATTCACGAAAGGTTTCTGTGGGTTTCTTCTTCAGGTTTTGGATGTAGAACACATCTGGTGCGTTCTCTGTATTGAATCTAAACATGTCCATGAAGTCTGTTGCCATACCTACCCAGTTTGACCATTTCTTGGGGTCTTGGATGATGTACCAACATAGTGCATCTCCCTTCAAACTTCTCATGAACAGCTTCATGCGGATTCTTTCATCCTTTCCCACGCCGACCAATTTATCACAGTCCTCAGATGGACCCTCGGATCAACAGTACCATCAAACACTTCGAACTTCGGAGGTTTGTACCCCTCATGCAGTTCAACATCAGGTTGTATACAAAGGTCTTCATAATTCAACCCTTCGATTCCTTTGGTTCCTTCAAAACCTTGAACTCGACTAGTCAATTTCCTAAGATTCTCGACCAAGTTCTTGATGAGTAAGTCTTTTCCATCAGACTCGGATGCCTGTGAGATAGGCGAAGTAGATTGGGTCATGGTTTCCACGTAGATGGGATTGTTGTGGAAATGGTCCTTTGTGTAATGTTGAGGTTCTGGGACAAGTAATGGAGTGTTGTTTGAAGTGTGGCAAGTCTTGCATTGTGTTGGGAGAGTTTGGTTCTTTGGCGGAGTGGCGTGATGATCAGGTGCGGGGTGGTTTTGTTGCCTTGGGATATTCTTTGGAGGTGTAGGGTTTTGAGCATTTGGACAGTGGACGTCTGGGACGTTGAGGGAAAATGACAGGTTGGCCAGATTCCTGACCTGGTCGAGTTCTTCTTGAAATTTCAGCAATTTTTGTTCAAGTGGTGACATGTTCTCATGCAGGACCCGAATACCCCGGCCATCAGTGTCCTCTACTTGTTCAACCGTATTTTCCTTCCTGATACCGCTGGATTCTGCCATCTTACTCTTGCCTTTGTTTTTGCCTTTCGGAGGACTAGGAGGAGGAGTAGGTGGATGGCCCTTGGATCTTGTGCGATAGGCGGATGATGCCATAATGCATGAACTAACCTTTGGGGAGGGGAATAATAAAAGAAAAGAAATAAAAACAAAAGGTAGCCAAGTCAGTGAGGATTATAAAAAATATTGCAGTATTTAAACACGTAATGCGGGAATGTAAAGTGTGTCCTAAATATGGGACCTCTTTTGTGCCTGAGGTAGGCCTAGCAACAAGTTGATTTAGAGAAATTAAAATGCTAAATGCCTCATTTTATTGATAAGAAAAAATAAACAAATCCCAAAACGACTCTAAATAAGCGGAAGATAAAAATCACTAATGGCCATTGGCCTTATTACATCAACAAAGAAGATAAAAGGAAAAATCCCTATCTACTTGGTCCCAGAAGGACCTTCCCCAGATTCGTCATTCCTTCTTCCCTCGATCAGCTTTCCCAACTCGCGAAGTCCCAACAGTAGGTAGGTTCTGGATAGATATCCCCCTTTAGCTCCCTCAGACTTTTGGAAAGTCTCGATCCTTTTGATGAATTTCTCCTCCAACTCAACTATTCCTCATCCTAGGCATCCCAGCCTCTTGTTGGTGCTGACGACCATGTCCTTCCACTCTTCGATCAGCTTCTTGTTGGACTCATGTATTTTGTGATGATCATCCTCACATTCGCGGATTCTTTTGCGCAGATGGTTGAACTTAACTCGTGCTTCCGCCCTTTCATCTATAACCCTGTGACCTCGATCGAACCCCGACTCGCCTTGACATCCCAGATCTTCTTCTAACCAACCAAGATAGCAAGGAGTACAACCGGCGTAGTACTTGTCCGGCTCGATGGTGTCTTTCTCAAGCATGATCTTGTAGTGCCATAGGTTCTGAGCTTGGCACTTGTGAGGGCTATCATCATTCTGAATGTCTGCTCGAAGGTGGCTCATTTTCTCGACCCTAGGTATGACTTGCTTCCTACCTGCTTGTCTCATAACTCGGAGAGGGATATAAGGGTATGTCCCCCTTAGACCGATCAGTATTAGGAAGGAAGCATCTCGGGATTGAATGATAAACTCGTTTGTCGGGAACCACTCAAACATCCATTGAATCTGTTCCTCAATCAGGTTACCAAAAAGCTCAACCCATCCCTCGGCGTTCTCAGGCTGAGCGAACATGTCGGGAATATAATTCATTCACTTTGGGTGATGGAAAGTGATGTGGTCATCCCAAATTCTTAGATGAATGTCTTGTCGGTATTCACCTCTTTGCAGATGTTCCATGAGCCAGAGTTGAAGTAATAAGTTGCAACCTTCGAAATTCTTTGCTCCTTTTTGACACATTTCCAAGGCCCGATATATGTCCGCAGTGATCATGGGCACAATGCTGAAGTTTTGTCTGTCTATTCCTTCCATTAATGTCTTAGTCACCATGGCCAACCTAGTATGAATCCTTTCCTTCTTCACTGGGAACACAATCAGAACCAAAAAGCATACCATAAACACGAACACTCGGCGATGGATGTGCCCCAAAGAAGTGATAGCAAACTCGTCCTGGTAGATGCGGTATGATTTGCTGTGACCGTACCTCTCATACAAATAGTCAAAAGGAATGTGTGAATCCCTCAGACATACCAATTCCGTATTCTTCTTTAGATCCATCATCTTGAGGAAACCTCTGCCTGTGCGGTTCTCAGGCATTGGCAACCCCGGGGTTTCCAACACTCAGTTAGCTAGTCCTCCTATTTACTCCTGTAAAGGCGTCATTTCAATGTCCCCAAAGCGGGAACACGAACCTTTCGCAATCCCAAAACAAAGTGGAAGCCTCTATCATCATTTTGTTAGGCTGGATTTCTAGGAGAGATGGCAGGTTGCCCAGGTGTTTTTTGACGATAGCTTTGTCACTAGAATGTAGGTCCTCCCACCAACTTAGCAGTCTTGGGTGGATATTGGAGACCATGCCCAATATGGGGACTTCGTGCCTCATTTTCTGCAAAGCAAGTAAGCTTAGGCCCTTACCCCACCAGACTATTTAAATAAATGCACAGAATGTGATGATGTCCGTTTGGGTTTAGGGAAACCCGGTGGACATTGGACAAGGCTTTCTTAAAAGCTATCGTACGGATAACACTTTAGCTTGTCTAGGTTTGACCATGATGCATGACACAGTATAACATAGTAAGGTTTCTATGGGGTTTTAGACTGGTACCCTTAAGCGGACAACTCAAGGAGGAAGGCACAGAACTGTCGACTGCACCGCTGATCGACTAATTTTACCGCAAATACGCCTTTCCGAATTTAAGGGGGTAATAATATAGGAAGAGCGCAACCACTCATCAAACGTTGCTATAGTATTTTGTTTGGCACGAGTGAAGTATGAATGCAGAGCATGATATGCGATTAATAAGCATTAAAATAGATAGTTATGTATTTGCATGTTAAGGAAAGGGGTAAAGATAACATTTATGATTTAAAGCAGTAACAAAGGAAAACTAAGAAATAGGTCAGTTTCGTTTTGTGAAATAAATACTTAAAAGAAATAAACAATTAATTGCACGTATTAGGGAAGATGAAAGGGTGCAAGCATCAAACAAATTAAAGGTACAAATTCACAGAACGATTTGTAATGGTAAAAGCCTAGGTAAATCCCCAGCAGAGTCGCCATGCTGTCACGCCCCCTTTTCCCTCGCAGAGATCGGGGTTTATGACACGTGACAACTCTTTTAAGGAAAGAGTGTTAAAAGGAGAGAGTCGCCACCTAACGGGTTTGAGGTGCGTTAGGGCAGCTAGAGTAATTAACTTATGAAACTAGTTTGCATTACCAAATATTGGGTAAGAGCTTGAAATTATCCCAAGGGGAAGGTGTTAGGCACCCCTCAGGATCCACAGATGTGGTTCCCGGCCAAATAGTTTTCGTGAATTTGTACGATTAGCAAATAACAAGTAAAAGGCTCAAGTAAGAGGGGATTTCAAATGTTAAGCGAGCAAGTGTTTAGAAAACAATTATGAAACGACAAAGTTTTTGAAAAGATTATGACCTAAAATTTAAAAGAAATGATATCCTAGGTTTGAAGTAATACGGATCACATCAATGCAATACCCGATAGACACTCCTCACAGAGGGGCTACACGTGGTATTAGCGCATCGGTCATCATATCCATATTCTACCACTTTCCCGCCCTGTGAAGGTGATTAAAGCGCGTGTTTGGTCACGAGATCTATTGCGTGCTATTACCTGTCCCATCCTATCAGTCCCGGAGGAGGTTAGGACTACTATTCTAAAGGATGTACTAGGTTGACCCTTAGGTTTAAAGGGAAGGATTCTAAGCGACAAACAATAACAATTAGGACTGCAGATAAAGGGAAACACATAACGCAGATATGAGGCCCAAATATTCCTCCACAGATTATGCATGTAATTTAGCACGACTCAAACATAGGTAAAGGCCTTATTAACTTCATAATCCTAGAGCATGATATCTAGGTGAAACTGGAATGCGATAGAGAGGCAGTTTTATCACTTAATTCAGAGAAAGATTTTTATCAATTTTTGCTTACTGATTTTAACCTGTTGATAATTGAGCAGCATATATGAAGAAGTATATTGCCAGTTTTAACAGACCGAACACCTACGGCTTGCCTAGGTGTGCCAGTTATTACAATTATATTATTGAGCATACTATTCTAGGTGTTCAAGTTTCAGAAAATAGTTACCAAACAGGATGAGCCTGTTTTTATCAAGAATCAAACTAGGGGATGTGTTTAATCAAAGAATTAGATTTCTTGACCAAATCTATTTAGGATGAACACGGGTTACTGATAATCAAGAAAGTAATACGATAAATAAAGAAAAATTGAGTAATAAACAATATTGTAGTATGCAAAAAGTAAAGTCGATTGTATTCAAGAATTCAGATGCCCTTATGGGTTACATTTCTTCCCTTTATATAGGGATTTCCTAGTATAACATTTGGTTCCTGTCATTATTGCTCATTAATGGCTAATTATTACATTAATAAGGCGTTACAAAGGATAACCGTAACTGTTATATAGGAGTTACATAACGTATAAGTCATTAAATGTTGATTCTTGAATCTGCCTGTAGCTTCGTCTGGGTTCACTGTGATGGTATCTCTTCTTTGTCATTAAGTTTCCCATGGTTGATGAACTCGTGGGTTTATTGACCGTGCCTCTTTGTCCCGTACCTCTTTACAGAAACAAGTCTATCTGTTGCATTTTCCTTGGTCCACGTAGCTAGCTGAGTTGTCAAGAATTTGCTTACGTGTGAGACTCTTTTTTACCAATACAGATAGTCCCCCCACTTACCATATATTTGTCGATTAATATTTGGTAAGTGGATACACGTTTATGGAGGGAATATTTTTCCGCCGTTTTGCTCTGAAACATTGTATCTTTCTATGAACACAGACGTCGTTTGTCACTTCCATTTAATGATTCTTCCACGTGTCCATTTCTTATTGGCTCTGCAATGACTCGGCGCCTTTTAGGGCTTTTTGCGGCTGCGTCAGTCCCGAAGTGACACCTTTAATCATGACTTTCCATCATTGTGTTTCCATGTTTCGACGGTTGGCTTTATGTATAAATACCCTTCTTCCTTTCTTTACTTCCACGAAACATTTTATAACTTGTCTCTTTTCTTGTAAAGAATTTTCCATTGCTTCTGTAATTATATCTTCATCGAATCAACCCAAGAAGGTAATAGATGTGGAAAATCTCGCATCTTCTTCTGCTCCAATTAGGAGTCGGAGGGGAGGCAGGCTAAGGAGTTTAGGATCTACTCCCTCTAGAGGTTCTTCTTCCCCAATAGTTTCTCCTCCTTCCGAAAGGTCTTTGCTTTCTCCTAGGGCTAGATCTTCTCATTCTTCATCTAGAGGTAAAGATGATCATCTTCGTGAACCCAAAGTTGATGAGATTATTCCCGTCGAGTTTGTCTTTACTAGGGAAAACCCAGTTCTTGTAGACCAGTCTACTTCTTTAGATAGTGTGGAGAGGTATCCAACTATTATAACTGAAGGTCACGTTCCTCTTGTTCGTAGAGAGTGTTCTTGGGGGCCTGATTTCCCTGTTTATGTCCCGAATAGTAATCGAAGGATAACGTCTTATAGGACTGGTTATTCCTTTCTTTATACATATCCTTTTACATTAGGGTTTAGACCTCCCATTGATCCAGTTATCATCAAGTTTTGCCATTTTTTCAATATCTATTTGGGACAAGTTGGTCCGCTAGTGTGGCGAGTTGTCGCGTGTCTGAAAGTTTTGGCTTCTTTAGCTTCAGTTCCCTTTACTTTCAGTCATCTTATTCATTTATATTCTCCTGTATTATTTCGTCAAGGGGTTTTTACTCTGGATGCTCGGAGTAAAAGAGTGTTAGTAACCCCTGGTGATGATAAAGACAGAGGTTGGTACCTCCAGTATGTTGCTGTCCCCACTGCTGGTTTAGTGGGTGAAGAGAATCTTCCCTTCCCTGAGAAGTGGAACCGTGCACGTGAGTACTTTTTTGGTTCGCATCTATTTTCTTCTTTCATTAGACTTGGATTGTGTTATTAACACCGTATCTATTTTTTCTTTTCAGCAAACATGAATACTGTTGAGAATGTCTCCGATATTCGTGATTGGGTAGAAAAAATGTTGTCTGCCGCTCCTGTTGAAGAACGGTCCTGGAAGTACTTCGCGGGGAAGTACCGTTGGCTTGTAAAGACCCATGGTAAGTGGAGTTTTTCTTACTTCCTATCTTACCCGAGCCTACTTTTATTCTCGTTTAACTTTTCCCTTTTTGACAGGGTTTTCCGCCCGTGGGGTGTCTGCTTCATCTATCCCGAAGATGTCTTTGACTCAGGCTCAAGATATCCTTGCTAGTTTGTCTTCTTCAAAGAGAAAAGTTGGTGATCCCCATTCCGAAGAAGAAGAAGAAGAAGAAGAAGAAGAAAGAGAGGGTGCTTTAGTACACCAGTTACGAAGAAGGCGGGTGGTTTTGGACGACGAGTCTACCCCCATGAATCTTTCTTCTGTGCCTGCAGGTAGACCCTCATCTTCTGAAAATGATTCAAAGTCCCCAGTCCCTGATTCTGTCGAGTATTTGTTTCATGAAGGTTTTGATCTCGCTCCCGATGACGTTTCCTTAGCTGCTGTTTTCCCCGACTCTTTAAGAGAAGAAGTTTCGTCGGTTCCTTGTGTCTCGGCTGTTCCCGCTCCTTTAGCCGTTACGGCTTCTGCCGTTTCTCTGCCCGTGGTTTCTTCAATTCCTCATTCATCTGTGCCTGCTATTGTGCCCGTGGCTCCTTCAATTCCTGGACCGTCTATTCTGTTGCTGCTCCCTCTGTTCCTGCTTCCATGCCTTCTATTAGGGAAGTAGGGTCTTCCAGTAGGGAGATACAGAGGGTTTTGATTGAGGTTCCAGCTGAAGGGAGTCTTTTCAAAACGACGGGCGAGCCTGAGGTGTGGCTTAAGCTTCTGATAGGTCCTGAAGAGAAAGCCAAACTTGCCAGCCATACAGCTCTCATATAGGCCAATGAAGTGGTGCATACTTCTTTGAAGGTATAACGTAGCTTATTCTTACATATGTACACCTTTCCATGTCTAAACAGTTTACCATGTTTAATTATTTTATTATTAATTTTTATAGATGCACCTTATTGTCTTAGAACTTATGAAAAGAGTTTCAAATTTGGATAATGAGTTGAAAGAGTCTGCGGGAGCTGCAGGTTGATTTTGACAATCTGAAGGCACAATATGATGGCTTGAGGGTAGATGTGGATGCTTTAGAAGAGGAGAGGAATACCTTGAGGAGACGGTTGAGGATTACAGCAATGGAACTGGTGGTGGAGAAGGCTTCTTCTAGCCAACCTGATAAGGATAAGAGTATTCTTGAATCCTCGTTTGCTGAACAATTGTCCCAAGCCTCGGAGGAGATCACTAACTTGAAGCATCTGCTAGGGCAGAAGGAGGAATATTCTTGTGAGCTTGTACAGACTCTCTCCCGGACCCAAGAAGAACTACGTGAAGCTTTAGACAAAGTCCGAACTTTGGAAGAGTCAGTTGTACCCTTGAGGGCCGCCCATGAAGCTGTTGAAGCCGAGAAAGATGGTTTGAAGGCTGAGTTTCAAGTGTGGGTAAAAGATTATAATGACCTCAAAGAGGCGGCTACCGTTGATGTAAGCTGGGCGTACATGAATTCTCGCCTTGATACATTGATGGAGATGAGCAAAGAGGGTTTCGGCCTCAACGATGAAATTGCTAAAACTAAAGAGGCCATGGAGAAGACCCTGCGAGGTCTTGATCTTTCTCCATCCACTGATGAAACCCATGCTGATCATGCCTCTTCGCCTCAAGCTATTGTCGTTCCTCCTGAAGAAGTCAACTCCCCTCCTCATCAAGACTGAAGATCTGGTTTCCCCCTTTTTTTTTTTTGGATTGGTGTGGTTACCCCCAGCTCCATCAGGGGTAAGTTTGAAACTCTAAAGTCCCCAACTGACAACTTAGGAGCACTAAAAATGTAATTATTATGCGGCTAAGTACTAGTTAGTACTTAGTTTTAACTTAGCCGCTCTTTTTATATTAATGCAATTTTGAAGACTTTTGTTTCGATTTTTGGTTTTACTCTTTAAGTCTATTGCATGTTTTGTTCTTCTGAGGTTTTTGTTTGCACCTCTTAACTTTTTGCCTGAAAATGCATAGATCACTCGAACCTTTTCATAGTAGGTGTAGTGTTCGTATAAGATTTAAGCCTTTGTTTATGATTGGCTTTGATTATGAGTTAGGGCCCTTTTTGATTGATACTTTAATGAAGAAGACGTCTCAACTTTATTGTAATGCAATAGAGTGATAGGAACTTCTCACATGTTTAAGGATGTTTTTGTGGAAAGTTTTTGTTTGAACTTCCACGACATTTTACATGTGTTATGATTATCATCTAAAACTCATGTTGCAACTGTTTTCTTTTAACAGATTTAATACTCACTTGTATTTCACAACTGTTTTTCATAGGTAACAGTTTTTTGGAGTTAATACAAGGAAATAACTGTTTTTCATTAGTAACAATTTTTGTAAGTATTGGGGTTTTTACCCGCAACTGTTTTTATTTGCAACAGTTTTGTAATAAATACGAGGGAAATGCTTTGTAATTCGTAACCATTTTATTTTAATAACAGTTTTCTGAATAAATACAAGGATTTTGATCTTTCATCTGTAACTATTTTATTTGATAACAATTTCCTATATGAGTACAAAGGTTTCGTAATTGTTTTTTTATCGTAACAGTTTTTGAATAAGTACAATGATGATGATCTTTTACCCTTAACTGTTTTCGTTACAACAGTTTTTGTATAAATGTAAAGACGTACATTTCTTCCTCGTAGCTAATACTTTGCCTTTTAACCTGAACATGGTTCCAAGGTTTTTTTAAAGTTTAGGCTTTGTAATTCTTGTGCTGGAGTCTTCAGTTCTTTTAATTTTGCTCGTACCACTTGACTTGCTGGGTAAATGGTTCTTTAGGCTCGAGCTTTTGACTTTCAGTAGTCTTTTTTGCTTCATCTTGGCCTTCCATATTATATAGTCCCCCAAGTGTTTGAGCTTTTTTCACGACCCGAAATCCCACCTTCGGGACATGACTGCGTCTAACGTTGAACCCGCTAGACAAGCCAACGTTTGAACCAAATAAACTCATTAACAACTAAAATAAACAAGATAACTAAAGCACCGATGGTCAACAATATGAAGGTTAACTAAATTCAAAATAATATAGCAACTTCGTAATAAAACCCATATACATATCCCAGAACTAGTGTCACATACTCACGAACTGTCTATGAGATTACTGAATACAATGGTCTGAAAATAAGTACATATGACTGTCTCTAAAACTATAAAATAAGACAGAACTGAAAGAGAAGGGTAGAAGGTGACGCCAAGTCCCACGAACGTTTGCGGGTCTACGTCGAGGTTTCCTGAATAGCTGGTGGAATGCTCCCTCCGTCAGTGTCCACCGGGTCCGGCTGCGAAGTCTGCACAACATAAAGAAGTGCAGGTGTAGCATCAGTATAACCGACCCCATGTACTGAGTAAGTGCCGAGCCTAACCTCGGCGAAGTAGTGACGAGGCTAGGACCAACAACAATATACATACCTGTGCAATTCTATATAATAACAAGAAAATATCGACATAAATGAACAGTATAAACAGATACGAGGAGAAACATGCTGGGGATAAGAGGGGCAACAAATACTAGCATAGTGGAATAGGGTAACAACTGAAATGTAACAGTAAAAGCAGGAACTTAACGCCTCAGAACAGATAATGAACAACACAAGGCACGGCATGTCCCCTCGTGCATCACCTCACAAATCACTCGGCACAGAATGTCCCCTTGTGCATCAAACAGTAACACATCGGCACGACATGTCCCCTCGTGCGATAAACAACAACAATCATCACGACATGTCCCCTCGTGTGATAAATAATAAACAATTAACACGACATGTCCCCTCGTGTGATAAATGATAAACAATCAACACGGCATGTCCCCTCATGTGATAAATAATAAACAATCAGAACGACATGTCCCCTTGTACGATAAATAATAAACAATCAACACGGCATGTCCCCTCGTGTGATAAATAATAAACAATCAGCACAGCATGTCCCCTCGTGCGATAAATAATAAACAAACAACAATATAATGCAAAAACTAACAATAAGAAATCTCAAGTGTACATAAATACTCAACCAAATTCTATCGTCCCGGCAATGGATTCAGCTATAACCAAACTCCCTTAGAAATACAATTTCAACAGTAAAAGCCTCAACTGAACAATTAATCAATAATTTCCCACATCATGAAACAACATCAATGTATCACTCCTAAATCACCAATTGCTCATAGTACAGAGAATATCAAGTACATGGTACAATTCATCACACTTGACTCACGTGCATGCTTGACCCCAACATATAGGCACTCGTCACCTCGCCTATACGTTGGACATGAATTACACATAGCAAACAAGACTCTATACCTCTTCCCTCAAGCGAAGGTTAGGCCAGACACTTACCTCGGCTCCGAAGTGCAAGTCAAGCCTCAATCACAGCCTTTCCTCTCGAATTCAACTCTGAGTCGATAATATATAGACATAATTGATTTTTTAACATCAATAATTACTCAAAAACCCAATTCCAAAGCCTAATTATACATTCTCTATCATTCTTCCAAAAATACCACAATTCGACCCCGGGCCCGCTTGGTCCAAACACGAGGCTCGGACCAAAACCCGATTACCCATACCCCCACGAGTCCAAATATATAATTTGTTTTGAAATCCGACCCCAAATTGAGGCCGAATTACCCAAAATACCATAAACCCTAACTCTACCCCAAACCCCTAATTCCTACTTTGATTTTAAGATTTTAGGCCTAGATTCTAGTGATTAGGGAAGGAAAAATGAAGAAATTGGTGTTAGGAACACTTACCCAAATGGTTATGGAAGAGAAAATGGCTTAGAGGTCTTCAATGGGGCTTGGAGAAGAAGAAGGAAGTGAAAATTATGAAAATCCCGTATGGTATTCTGTTTTTGGGGTATTTTAATAACTGGGCAAAAATACCCTTCGCGTTCGCGGGACACTGGCCGCGTTCGCGAAGGGTTAGCTGCTGAAACCTACGCGTTCGCGGAGCCAAGGCCGCGCTCGCGAAGGTCTGACTTCCTAGGCCTCCGCGTTCGCGAACCTACGCCCCTGCCCCCGACCTCACCCTAAGCCTACGCGTTCACACCCCTGGGGACGCGTTCACGTAAAAGCACTGTCCAGTGCTCCGCGTTCGCGTCTCCCTCTACGCGTTCGCGTAGAGTAAAGCCCATGCCACCATTATTTATCCTTCGCGTTCGCGAGCCCTTGGCCGCGTTCTCGAAGAGTATTACACCAGACACCAGCAAATAATCAAAAACACCAGATATTTCCACTTTGCACACCCCGTTAACTACCTGAAACTCACCCGAGCCCTCGGGTCTCAAAACCAAAAACACACACGACTCCCAAATCATCCTACAGACTTATTCAAGCATTTAAATTACAAAAATATCATCAAGATCAATGAATTAAACCTCAAAATTCATAGAATTTTTTTAAAACTTCATAAGGTTCAATTATTCCGATTTTTATCCGAAACACGTCATTTCAAGTCCGTTTTACACCAAATTTCACAGATAGCTCACATAACATATATTAAACCTATTCCGGGCTCCAGAACCATAATACGGGCCCGGCAACACAGGTTTCACATCGAGGTTCATTTTCATAAGCCTTATTATATTCAGAGAAGAATTTTCTTTAAAAATTCATTTCTCAGACTTGGGTCCTCGGAATTTGATTCCGGGCATACGCCCAAGTCCCATATTTTCCTACGGACTCTCCGAGACCGTCAAATCACGGGTCCGGGTCCGTTTACCAAAAATGTTGACCAAAGTCAACTTTATTCAATTATTTATCATAAATTCGACTCTTTATCAAGTTTCCACATAAAGGCTTCCCGGCTACGTGCCCGGGCTATGCACGCACATCAAGGTAAGATTAACGGAGGCTTTCGGGGCCTCGGAACACAGTCATAATCAAATTTACATAGGATGACCTTTTGGGTCATCACAATCTCCACCTCTAAAACAAACGTTCGTCCTTGAACGAACATAGAAAGGTACCTGAATCGGGGAAAAGGTGGGATATCGGCTCCGCATATCGGACTCGGACTCCCAAGTAGCTGCCTCAACAGGCTGACCTATCCACTAAACACGAACCGAAGGATAACTCTTCAATCTCAACTGCCAAACCTGCCGAGCTAAAATGGCTACCGTTTCCTCCTCATAAGACAAATCCTTGTTAAACTGGACACCGCTGAAATCAAGTACATGAGATGGATCCGTATTATACCTCCTGAGCATAGACACATGAAACATCGGGTGCACGACTGACAAACTAGGTGGCAAGGCAAGTCTGTAGGCCACCTCTCCCACCTTATCCAAAATCTCGAATAGACCAATGTACCTAGGGTTGAACTTGCCCTTCCTCTTGAACCTCATCAAGACCTTCATAGGCGACACTCCAAGAAATACCTGGTCTCCTATCATGAATACCAAATCTCGAACTCTGCGATCCGCATAACTCTTCTACCTGGACTGAGCTGTACGAAGTCTACCCTGAATAATCTTCACCTTGTCCAAGGCATCATGGACTAAGACAGAACCCAACAATGTAGCCTCTCCCGGCTCGAACCATCCAACTGGAGACCGACACCGTCTACCATAATACGCCTCGTACGGGGCCATTTGAACGCTCAACTGATAGCTGTTATTGTAGGCAAACTCAGCTAAAGGCAAGAACTAGTCCCATGAACCACCAAAGTAAATAATACAAGCCCGCAACATATCCTCCAAAATATGAATAGTCCGCTCAGACTTACCGCCCGTCTGAGGATGGAATGCTGTGCTCAAATCAATCTGTGTGCCCAACTCTCGCTGAAATACTCTCCAGAAATGGGAGGTAAACTGAGTACCTCTATCTGATATAATGGACAAGGGCACACCATGCAATCGAACAATCTCCCTCATATATATCCTTGCCAACTTCTCCGCTGAATATGAAACTGATACCGGAATGAAGTATGCTGACTTGGTCAGCCTATCCACCACTACCCAAACCGCATCAAACATCCTCTGAGTCCGTGGGAGTCCAACTACAAAGTCCATGGTGACACGCTCCCACTTTCACTCAGGAAGCTGAATCTACTGCATCAAACCACCGGGTCTCTGGTGCTCGTACTTAACCTGCTGACAGTTCAAGCACCGAGCTCCATAAGCTACAATATCCTTCTTCATCCTCCGCCACCAATAATGCTGCCGCAATTCCTAGTACATCTTTGCGGCCCCCGGATGAATGGAATACCGGGAACTATGGGCCTCCTATAGTATCAACGCACGAATACCATCAACATCAGGTACACAAACACGGCCTTGCATCTGCAGAACTCCCTCATCATCAACCGTAACATACTTGGCACCTCCGTGCCGGACTGTATCTCTAAGAACACATAAATGACGATCATCATACTGTCTGACCCGAATACGGTCATACAATGAAGAACGGGCCACAGTATGGGCCAACACACTGCCAGTCTCAGAAACCTCCAACCTCACAAATCGGTTGGCTAAAGCTTGAACATCCAACACAAGAGGTTGCTCTCTGATTGATAAATAAGCTAGACTGCCCGTACTGACTGACTTCCGGCTCAAAGCATCGGCCACCACATTGGCCTTCCCCGAATGATAAAGAATGGTAATATCTCCTTCAGTAACTCTAACCACCTTCTCTGCCTCATGTTCAATTCCTTTTTCTTGAATAGATACTGTAAACTCTTATGATCCGTAAACACCTCACAAGGCACACCATACAAGTAATTCCTCCAAATCTTCAATGCATGAACAATAGCTGCAAGCTCCAGATCATGAACTGGATAGTTCTTCTCATGAATCTTCAACTGACGAGAAGCATAGGCTATAACTTTTCCACCCTGCATCAACACTGCCCTAAGCCCAACCCGTGACGCATCATAATACACGGTATACAGTCCTGAACCTGTGGGCAATACTAACACTGGTGCCGTGGTCAAGGTCGTCTTGAGCTTCTGAAATCTTGCCTCACACTCATCCGACCACCTGAACTGGGCACAGTTTTGGGTCAACTTGATCATCGGGGTTGCGATAGATGAAAATCCCTCCATAAATCGGCGATAATAACATGCTAAGCCCAAGATACTCCGAATCTCTGTAGCTGAAGTTGGTCTAGGCCAATCTTTGAGTGCTGAAATCTTCTTGGGATCTACCTGAATACCCTCTAATGAAACCACATGGCCTAGAAATGCAAGTGAACTCAACCAAAACTCACACTTGGAGAATTTGGCATACAACTGACTATCCCTCAGATTCTGGAGGATGACTCTAAGGTGCTTCTCATGCTCCTCTCGGCTGCAAGAGTATATCAATAAATGACAACGATAACGAACGAGTCCAAATAAGGCCTGAACACCCGATTCATCAACTCTATAAAAGCAGCGGGGGCATTCGTCAACCCAAACGACATAACCAAAAACTCATAATGCCCATAACGAGTGCGAAAGGCCGTCTTAGGAACATCTGAAGCCCTAATCCTCAGCTGATGGTAACCCGATCTCAAGTCTATCTTGGAAAAAACTGTAGCACCCTGAAGTTGGTCAAATAGATCATCAATCCTCGGCAGAGGATACTTATTCTTAGTAGTAACCTTATTCAGCTGCCGGTAGTCAATACACATCCTCATCGAGCCATCTTTCTTCTTGACAAAAAACACTGGAGCACCCCAAGGAGAAACACTAGGCCTAATGAAGCCTTTATCCAACAAATCCTGCAACTGCTCCTTCAATTCCTTCAACTCTGGCGGGCCCCTACGATACGGCGGAATAAAAATGGGCTGAGTGCCTGAGCCACCTCGATATAAAAGTCAATATCCCTGTTGGGTGGCATACCCGGTAGGTCAGTAGGGAAAACCTCTGGGAACTCACGAACCACAAGTACAGACTCCATAGAAGGAACCTCAGCACTAGAATCACGAACATAGGCCAAATAGGCCAAACAACCCTTCTCAACCATACGCCGAGCCTTCATATAAGAAATAACTCTGCCAGAAGAATGACTAGGAGTCCCTCTCAACTCCAAATGAGGCACACCTGGCAAGGCCAAGGTCACTGTCTTGGCATGACAGTCCAGAATAGCATGATAGGGAGATATCCAATCCATACCCAATATAACATCAAAGTCCACCATATCCAGAAGCAAAAGATCAACCCGAGTCTCCATACCACCCATAACTACTAAGCAAGCACGGTAGACTCAATCTACCACAATAGAATCACCCACCGGGGTAGACACATATATAGGAGCACTCAGGGAATCACGGGACATGCTCAAATAAGGGGACAAATATGAAGACACATAGGAGAATGTATAACTCGTATCAAATAACACCGAAGCCTCTCGGCTGCAAACTGAAACCGTACCTGTAATAACTGAATCAGAAGCCTCAACGTCAGGCTTGGCAGGAAAAGCATAACACCAGGGCTGATCCCCTCCAGCCTGAACAACACTAGGTCGACCTACTACGGCCTGACCTCTACCTCTCGTGGCATGCCCTCCACCTTTATGAGTCTCACCCCCACCTTTGGCACCACGACCACAACTCCTAGGTGGATGAGGCGGTGAGGGTGCACCTGATGCGGGAACCATGGCACGGGAACCCTGATACTGGGACCAACCAAAACCTCGGGGGCAAAACCTGGAGATGTGCTCCGAACCACCGTAAGTGTAGCAAGTCTTCGGCTGCTGAGAATACTGACCCTGGAACTGTCCCTGATGACCAGAATAACCACTCTGAAGACTCTTGTTGGCCCATGTCACTGAATGGGTTTTGAAGATTGACAAACGGTGTCAAGTTGAACCAGATCCATCATAACATACACATATGAATGAAGCAGTTGGAACAAGAATCGTACAAGTCTAGGAGATATCAGTGATTGCTGAGTATCAAAGAACTAAGAGAATGTATCCTAATACGAAAAGGTTGCAAACTGATAGAGATGACAGAAGTTGATTTCAGCTAGGACAAAAATAGAGGAAGGATGTTGAGTTACAATCAAACTCATTTACCAAGGAAGAGTTGGATCAGAATTGAATCATGGACTAAAGAAACGGACTCTATAAATAATCAATGTATTACTGCTAAAAGAGGAGACGCACAAGTACTAAAGTGAATCAAGTTCTGAAGCAAAAGTTCAAGAGTAATTTTGCAAGCAAAATTGTTGTGCGATATAAAGGCTACAGTTCAACTAGAAGAAACAGTTCCATTATTTGTATATTGAGTCTAGTTGATTGTAGTAGGAGTTTTAATATTGTATCTTTTCAGCTTTCATAGAAGCAATTGTAATAGGTACACATTGTTCAAGTTAGAGTTAGCTTGAAATCTGTAGAAATTAGCTAGAGGCTAGTTGATACAAAGAGGATTAGAGTTAGTCCTAGGATTACAAAAGAGTTTATTTTGTAAGTCTTTTTTGGCTCAGAGTTTTAGTGAAGAGTTTGAGAAAATCCTACTGAGGAGTAGGTCGTGGTTTTTTCACCTTTTGAGCCAGGTGTTTTCCACATAACAATCCCTGTGTCTTTACTATTACTGTTTAATTATTCCGCAAACAGTAGTAAGTATTATACTAAGAAGAACCAGGTTCTTCTTATTAGACAACACTCGAAAATTGGGTACTGCATAATTAACTTGTAATATTGTGCAATATTGAAGTCTAAAACTACAACTGGTATCAGAGCATGTTATCCTTGAAGAGGCTAACACCTAGGAAAAGATCAAGATGAGTGCACCACCTGGGAACTGGGAAGGTCAATCAACTGCAAGGCCACTACTCTTCAACGGCCAGTACTATTCTTGGTGGAAAAATAGAATGAAGGATCACCTTATTGGAGAGGACTATGAACTCTGGGACATAGTCACTGATGGACCACTTGCAACAATGAAGAAAACTGCTGAAGGAGTAGATGTGCCTAAGACTAGGGCTGACTGCACAGCTGAGGATCTAAAGAAATGGGAGAAGAATGCCAAGACCAAGAAGTGGCTAGTGTGTGGACTAGGCCCAGATGAATACAGCAGAATCCAAAGCTGCACCACTGCCAAGGAAATCTGGGATACTCTACAAGTGGCACATGAAGGAACAACTCAAGTGAAGAGGTCTAGAGGTACATTGCTATACTCTCAGTATGAAAACTTCACTATGAAGGAAGGTGAAACAATTCAGGAGATGTACACAAGGTTCACAACCTTGACTAATGAACTCAAGTCTCTTGGAAGAGTCATCCTTGAAGAAGACAAGGTTGAGAAGATTTTGACAAGGGTTCTGCCTATCTCCTGGGAAAGCAAGATAACTGCCATCCAGAAATCCAAATATATGGCAACCCTTAGCCTAGATGAGTTGATTGGAAACCTTACTGCTTATGATCTCA
>MDKH01014406.1:0-73610 GCA_005239495.1 Nicotiana undulata | reverse complement strand
GGGGAGGGGTTAGGGTTAATATTAAAAGGCACAACAACCCAAATAAAAGAAATATTATTCAAATCAAAATAAAAAGAAATAAAATAACTTTAAAAAAAAATGTCCGTCGAACCGGTACAAGCGCGGTCGCAGCGCGGCCACACACTTGGGGTGACGAACGAGGCAGAATACTCATCAATTAGCTCGGTCTTAGCGCGACCGCGCATCTGGAAGGCAGAACACTTGTCGATAAGCGTGGCCTAAGCGCGGGCGTAGCGCGGACACGCACCTGGGACTCGAAGTTGCACATTTTTTTACCTGTTCCCTCAGTGCCGGCTAGATTTCTCACTCGCCTAAGCTCACCTGCATATGTTAGTACTTACAAAAATTCAAACAACTATTCTAACTACACTAAAATCACTATGCGTTGGGTTGCCTCCCAACCAACGCCTTAGTTAGTGTTGTGGCACGATAATTACAACAAATCAATGGGTTGCCTCCCATGCGGCACGACACAGATGAGCGCATTTAAGGTTCGCTCGACCTATGAAGCTCAGTCAGATGGATCACTAACACTTCCTTGACTTCATCCATGCCCACATATGGTTTGAATCTGTGCCCATTGACTCTAAATGTGTGGGAGTCTTTCTCTGAGGCAATCTCTATAGCACATGAAGGGAGTACTTCGACCACACGAAATGGTCCAAACCATCGTGACTTGAGTTTACCCGGAAATAGCCTTAATCTTGAGCTATAAAGCAACACCATATCTCCGTGTTTGAAATTTCGCTCAACAATGTCCTTGTCGTGAAACCTCTTCATTATCTCCTTGTATAACCTTGTGCTCTCGAAATCAAAATATCGGAACTCATCTAGCTCATGCAATTATGTGACTCTATTTGTTCCCGCAGCCTCAATGTCTAGATTTAACTGTTTCAATGCCCACCAAGCTCTATGCTCTAGCTACACTGGCAAGTGACAGGCCTTCCCAATCACCAACTTGTATGGTGACATGCCAATTGGTGTTTTGAAAGCGGTTCTATAGGCCCAGAGTGTGTCATCTAACTTCTTCGCGCAATCAGTTCTTGTGGCATTCACAGTTTTGGTCAACACACTCTTTATCTCTCTATTTGACACTTCAACTTGCCCACTGGTTTGAGGATAGTATGGGGTTGCCACCTTGTGGCGCACATTGTATTTCTCCAGTAATATCTCAAAGGCTCGATTGCAGAAATGAGTGGCTATGTCACTGATTATGACTCTCGGGATTCCGAAACTGCTGAATATATTCTTCTTCAAAAACCCAATCACTACCCTTGCATCGTTGGTGGGAAGTGCTACATCTTCCACCTATTTGGACACACAATCTACAACAACAAATATGTACTTATTTCCATAGGAGCTGACGAAGGGGCCCATGAAGTCTATTCCCCATACATCGAACACTTCAACCTCCTGAATTGGGTTTATGGGCATCTCATGGCGACGGGAGATGTTTTCGGTTCACTGACATTCATCACAGTCCTTCACCAATAGATGTGCATCCTTAAACATAGTTGGCTAGTAGAACCCGGCTTCTATCACTTTCGCTGTCGTCCTGACTCCTCTAAAATGTCTTCCATATGCCGATGCGTGACATGCCTGCAAAACAAAAGATTGGTCTATCTCGGGGACACACCTCCGGATCATATTGTCAACAAGAATTCGAAACAGATAAGGTTCATCCCAGCAATACATGCGGCAATCACGGTAAAACTTTTTCTTTTTCATAGAGGAAAGGTCATAGTGAACTATACCGCTTGCTAGGTAATTTGCAATGTATGCATACCATGGCAACTCCTCAAGGCTTGTGGCGAGTAGCTGCTCATCTGGAATGGTTTCCAGAATATCCTTTACCTCAACAGATTTTTCCGCTCCTTCCAGTCGCAATAAGTGATCAGGATTTTTGTTTTTCGTGCCCTTACGGTCACGAATTTTCAAGTCAAACTCTTGCAGCAGCAACACCCAACGTATCAGGCGCGATTTTGACTCTTTCTTTTCAATATGGTACCTGAGAGAAGCATGATCAGTATATACAATTACCTTTGAGCCAATCAGGTACGATCTGAACTTGTCAAACACAAACACCACAACCAGCATCTCTTTTTCAGTCACAGTGTAGTTCAGCTGGGCTCCACTCAATGTTCTACTTGCGTAGTAAATTGGGTGCATTATCTTATCTTTCCGCTGTCCTAGCACAACTCCCACTGCATAGTCACTTGCGTCACACATTAGCTCAAATGGTTGCTCCCGGTCGGGGGCAACAATGATGGGTGTTGTGACTAGCCTCTTTTTCAACCCCTCGAATTCTACCCTGCAATCATCAGAAAACACGAAAGGGTGATCTTTTTCTAACAACTTACACACAGGGTTGGCAATTTTTGAGAAGTCTTTTATGAATCTCCGATAGAAACCGACATGCCCGAGTAAGCTCCTGATTTCTTTAACTGATGTTGGTGGTGGAAGCTTTGATATTACATCAACTTTCGCATGATCCACCTCGATGCCCTTGCTTGATACTAGGTGTCCCAAGACTATACCTTCTTGTACCATGAAATGGCACTTTTCCCAATTAAGTACCAGTGTAGTCTCAATGCACCTTTTCAACACTCTGGTCAGATTTGTAATGCACTCATCGAATGAGTTTCCCACCACTGAGAAATCATCCATGAACACCTCCATTATGTCTTCTACAATGTTTGTGAATATGGCCATCATGCACCTTTGGAATGTGTCAGGTGCGTTGGCCAAAGGGCATCCTCCGAAAAGCAAAAATCCTATAAGGGCATGTGAACGAGGTCTTCTCTCTGTCCTCTGGTGCAATGGAGATCTGGTAGTACCCCGAGTACCCATCCAGAAAACAAAAGTGGGACCTCCCTGCCAGTCTGTCAAGCATCTGATCAATAAAGGGGAGTAGGAAGTGGTCTTTCCGGGTGGCCAAGTTTAATTTCCTATAATCCATACAAATTCTCCAACCTGTGACGATTCGTGTAGAGATCAGTTCATTGTTATCATTTTTCACCACCGTCATACCACCCTTCTTCGAAACACATTGCACCGGGCTAACCCAATTGTTGTCAGAGATGGGGAAGATGATTCCCACATCTAACCACTTAATGATCTCCTTCTTCACCACTTCCTTCATATTGGGGTTCAACCTTCTTTGGTGTTCTCTGGAAGGTTTGTGCCCATCTTCCAGCAGAATTTTATGCATACAAAATGCCGGGTTGATCCCCTTAATGTCTTCCATGGTCCACCCAATGGCAGTCTTGCACTCCGTGAGTACCTGCAAAAGTTTTTGTGCCTGCACATCTAACAAACTAGATGAGATAATAACAGGTAATGTGGAGTTAGGTCCTAAGAACGTATACCTGAGATGGGCGGGCAGTGGCTTCAATTCCAACTTTGGTGTTTCCTCTATGGATGGCTTGGCTGGAGGAGTTTCTCTTTTTTCTAAGTGCAGGGGCTCAAATTCAAGTGATCTCTTCCAAAAACCTTTGCCCTCAAGAGCAAGCACCCATTCCGCCAATTCTTCACCATTCACCTCATCTAAATTCATAAGACATGTAGCTAGAGGATCCTCAATAGTCAAGGTCTCATCATCCTCTTCCAGGATTACATCCACGACATCAATAGAGAACAATTGGCAAATTCACTTGGTCGCCTCATATATTTCTGCATGTTGAATGTTATTTCCTCATCATTTAACCTCATCTTGAGCTCTCCAATTTCACAGTAAATTAGAGCTCGCCCCGTGGCCAATAAGTGACTTCCCAAAATTATGGGAATTTCTTCATCCACTCTACAATCCAGAATTACAAAATCTGCAGGGAACACAACTTTCCTTACTTGCACCAACACGTGATCAAGAATACCTGAGAGCCTTTTCACAGTTCTGTCGGCCAGCTGCAACAACATAGATCTGGGTCTAGCTCTTCCAATCCCCAACCTTTTGTAGATATCCAGGGGAATAAGATTTATGTTATCCCCCAAATCACAGAGTGCCTTGGCAAAAGCAAAGTTACCTATGGTGCAGGGAATTGTGAAATTCCCTGGATCAGACAACTTTTCAGCAACTGGTCTAGTTACAACATTACTGAAGGTCTGAGTTAGAGTCACTGTGGCCAAGTCTTGGAAGTAGAATTTGCGGGACTTCAAGTCCTTCATCATTTTTGCATAACCAGGCATCTCCTTCAAAGCATCAATCAATGGAATATTAGCCTGAATTTGTTTCAACATTTCCAAGAACTTCTTGTATTGCTCATCTTTTTGATACTTGGCCAACCTATGTGGGAATGGTGCTGGAGGTCTCTTCTTCCCAGTGATTTGGGCTTTCTCTTTGTCAGATACTACCTCTACTACCGTTTCCTGTTCTGCCTCATCTTCTTTCTCAGCCTCAATCAGTGTGTTGGTTTCTTCCTAGGCAGGCTGCACTGTCACCTCGGCCAGTCTTGCTGAATCATCTAGTTCAATGGGAACTGGTACAAGTGCCTCAACAAGTCTTATTTCTCGAGCCCTCTCTTGCTCCAAGTCTAGGTCTCTGCCATTACGTAGACTCACTGCCATCAGCTGCTTTGGGCCCTGGTCTTTTGGATTTACCTGAGTGTCTGCAGGCAATGTCCCATGAGGACGATTATTCAATGACATAGAAATCTGACCCATTTGGACTTTAATATTCTTTATGACTGACTCATGTGCATCTACTATTTCACTCATTTTTGCATTCGACCCAATAACCTGCTGTATCATTGCCTCGAGTCTAGCAAACCCATCTTCCTGTTTCCCATTATGCTGCTGTTGAGGTGGATGATAACCCTGCTGCTGATTCTGGTTATTGTAACCCTGTGGCCTTTGATAAGGCGCCATATTACCGTGAGGTCGCATGGCTCCCATATTTCCATTATTATGCTGCTGCTGGACTGGCCTGTATGACTGATTCTGCTGGCCCCAATTCTGACCACCCTGTCTCTGTCCCCCATAGTTGGACACATAATTCATGTTCTCAGGATAATGTTGGTGATCACCCTCAGCATTCCATTGGCTACCAAGTGGCTGACTAATGCAAGATATGCATAAGCCCCCATTGGTTGTATCAACTATGTGCACCTGCTGCTTTTGACCTGACTCTTCCACCTTTTTGGTGAGAATGCTCATTTGTGTCATTAATGTGGCCATATTTTTAGCAAGAGTGTTGGCTGGATCTAAAGCCACTGAGTGGACTACTGGAGTGATGGTGCATTTTTGGTTGTCCATCCCGAATTCTGTGCCATCTTGTCGAGCAGGATCTGGTTTTCTCTTCATGTTTTGCTCAAGAATGCTCCACCAGCTGAAGCAACAACATTAGCCTTCACGCTATCTGCCATACCCATGTAAAACCTCTGCCCCAGCATCTGCTCAGGAATACCATGGTGCGGGCATATAACCAACATCCCCTTGAATCGCTCCCAAGTTTCTTGCAATGTTTCTGTTGGTTTCTGTCTGAAACTCACGATTTCATCAATTTGCTGAGCAGCCTTGTTAGGTGGATGAAACTTGTTCACAAATTGCTTGACTAACTCCTCCCAAGTAGTGATGGAATTAATAGGGAGTGAATTTAGCCAAGTCTGGGCCGCTCCTGTCACAGAGAATGGAAACAACAACTTTATTGCTTCCTAAGTCACGTTGTGTTGTCTTTGTGTTTTGCAGATTGACAGGAAATTCTTCAAGTGCTGTTGAGGATATTCAATGTATGACCCCGAGAATAGTCCCTTGTTTTTCAACAAGTGCAACATGTTGTTTGTGATTTGAAATGATTCAACCTGTATCTGCGGGACTACTATCGCTGTGGCCAAATTATCTTCCGTAGCTTGTGCCCCGTCATATAGCGCAGCCTATGGCACAAGAGGCTCCACTACCTGCGCATTTGGGTCTTCCACGTTATCCCCATTATTTCTGTTATTCACTAGCTCTGCCATGTCTGGTTCAGGTTGTTCAGTTGATTTTAGTTGTTTGCTTCTCCGATTGGCCCGATTCAAGGCCTTGAAAACTTTCTGGGGATCTGATAATGCTTCTAACACTTCACCAGTTCTCGATGAGTTTCTAGGCATGAACCTGTACAACCAAGTTTGCAAACGTTAAAATTTCAATGTATTGATTGAAAGTGAAGAAAATTGACTACACTAAGAATTTTTGTATTTCTTCAAACTGTAATTGATAACACCGTTAATTTCCCGGCAAAGGCACCAAAATTTGATCACGCGCAACTATGCCTTATAAAAAGGACAAAGTTGTCGTTGCAAATATAATCCGGGTATTTAGCCCAGAGTCGAATCCCACAGGGAATTAACCTATCAATTAGTGTTATTGGACTCACTTAATTCTACGTAATCAACTTCCAAGATATTTTGACTAACAATTGGTTGTTTGTCTACTAACTATTACTGAATAAAACTATTTAAACTAAGAGATAAATATGAATGGATTGTAAACAATAAAGAGAAGGATCTAAGGTTATGATTTCCCCTATTGATGGAATCCCTTCCTGTTATGTTTCATATAGATTTACCTAATCTTCTCTATCGATCATGAGCAATCTTACTACCGTAAATCTCTCCCGAGTGATTACGACAATTTACTAGACATACTCTCCCGAGTTACGCTAGCTGGCTTTTATTACAGCTCACTTAGATCGCACCCAAGGATTCCTTATCCCTAATCCCACCTTTAAACTCTCAGTTATTTATTCCTCACATACGTCGGGAGTGATGTTATTCAACAACTACCTAAATATGCACTCTCGCCCGAGTAATACATACTAAATAGGCACATCTAATTGAGGATCCTTTCAATTAACTACAACAAGAACGTAGTTGAACAAATAGAGATTAACTTGGTAAAACTATATTATCATAACAAGAAGTTCATCCCTCAATAGGTTCCATCAAAACCCTAGACTAAATAATTAGCTACGCATAATTGTTTTCATAATCACAACAGTAAAATTCATCATGAATGATTAAAACAAAAGGAAGAAAAATAGAACTCGATGCCGAATTTTTCTCCTTGCCTCTTGCCTCTTCTTGCCTTCAAATAAACTATTAAAACCTTTTTATCCTTTTTTTGGGCGAGCTAGACCTCTTATAGGTTAAGGGAAATTGCTCACGAACTTCAAAAATTACCCCTGATATTAAACTTCCTCGGCGAGACTAGCGCGGCCGCGCACGAACCGCGCATGGGTCGCGCTTATTGGCTTTCACACTGTCCGTCATTCCTGAACTAGCGCGGCCGCGCTAAGACCGCGCATGGGCTGCACATATCGCACTCAATTTGGCCCAGCTTCTTCTGCTCGAGCTTGGCCACGCTAAGGCCGCGCTAGTGGGATCAACTTATTCCTCTCTTTTTTTCTTCCTTCTTTCACGCGCATTCACCTCCGAACGGCTTTAATTGCTTTAAATTAGCTCCAAACACTGTCCTATGTCCTCATAATCAAGACTTTCTCCTGCAAAACACAAAATTCACAATTAGAGCCATTTTTCGTTATTTAACCTTCCTAGAACAGTGAAGCATAGCCAAGTTAGGGCGTAAATGGTTGCCAAACTACATGAATCTAGCCTATTATCACGTGCCAATAGTAGCTTTAAAATGAAAAGGTTCTCCCTTTATATAGTAAGGGAGTTTCAATCCTAGTACAAGTCTAAATAAAGTAAAAGAATCTTCTCCTTCCAGTAAACGTTGATATGCAGCTGATGTTGGACGAGATTTGCGCATTAACATCAAGTTAAGGGCGAAATATACGGCTCCCCACTTATCGTGCATAACCATCTTTTCCCCTAGTCTCAGCCCTTCACTCTACTCTGACCCGACGCTCGGCCATGACCGGTCCCGGGTGCATCATTCATCCTCCCCAAGCTCTGAGACGTGGAAACCCTTGGATTTACTCGAGGTCATGTCAGATCGTGCTTCCTCCTTGTTTCTTTACCCCGGCCACATCGAAAATTTACGCAAGGTCTTCGAAAATCAGGGGTAACTTTATCTCTAATTTTACCCGAACACAGATAGTCCCCTCACTTTTCGAAGAGCAGATTTATCAAAATGACGAGAAGTGACTAACTGAACCTGATTCCTTCCATCGTTCGTTACAAACGGGCTGTTAAGTCACTGAAATGTCCCCTCAATCGCATCGTTCTGACTTTTGACACATGTCAGCCGCCGGTTGACCATCCTCGAATGCGAAATGTCACGCATTAACTACTTCCCTCCTATAAAAGCTTCATTTTTTTTTACTTTTTTACTTTCCGATTTCGAATCTTCTTGAGTTACCCTCGAAATTTTCAATTGTTTATCATTCTCCCAAATCTTTACGAATTGTTCTTTACATCTTCATTTCTTCATCCTTAATCTTCAAATCTTCATATTTCGCCATCTTCATACCCATCTTCATACCCAGTCTTCAAACCTTCATATCCCTAGATAATGATGGAAAAAACTTCAAAATATATGCCTCAACATACCGCCCCTTCATCTTCTGCCCCAGTCGCTGATGTCGAAGTGACCCTCTCGGTAGCACCCTGCGGTGCCTTCTTTTAAAGATTTTATCCCCAAAGGCTGATCTATAGACAACAATTTTAAGGTCGTAAAGTCCTACAAACAAGGAGATCGGGGTGGGGAGGTATGGATGTATATATATTCCATTAACGAGGATACACTCCCAACGGTTCGGGAGGACTGCAAGTGGGAAGGCAAGGGAGTAGTCATCCCCGGCTCTTATGAGGACATCACCAAGAACATGCAGGGGTACTCAAGAATTTATACGTACCCCTTTATGCTTGTATCGATAGATACGATAATCCTCGATTTCTGCAAAAGCTACAAGGTCTGCCTTGGGCAGATCCACCCATCTTTTTGGAGGATCGTGATTCTCCTTCGTCACTTCGTCAACAACATAGAAGAGCCCCAATTCACTATCGACCATTTGCTATGCATCAACAGCCCCTGAATCTTTTCAGGGGGGTAGTGGTGGGGAAGGTTAATCAAACTGTCCGTCAGGCAAAGATGGCTCTATTCTCGAGCATCAACAAAGACATGGATCGAGGCTGGCAGGGGAGATTCCACCGGGTGAAGACCACAGATCTCATTCCCCTCGAGTTTATGTCGTTCCATAAGAAGTGGAACCTAACACGTAAATTCATCTCTACCCGAGTTGTTAAAATAGTTCTTTGAATTTATTCTTTTTCCACATCGCCCGACTTTTCCGTTATGCAGCGGTCTCCCGAGTCCCAATGCAGTCCCCCCATTTCAAGGAGTGGGTCGATGGGATCTGTAAATGATTGACATACTCCGAGCGCGAGTGGCGCAAACTTCAAAAAGGAAAATGAGAAGCCCGTTCCCATGGTGAGTATACCCTTTCTACTGATTTAAATTTCCCTTTCTTTCCACTGTCATTTTGGCTAAGTCATTTTCTTCCTTCCACAAGTTTGCAAAGGACCACTAAGCTTCGGGAAGTGAACGAGGACGAGGCCTCGTACCCATTTGCAAAATCCTCCACTTTGGGACAGCCTGCCGCCGAAGCCGCTGTGAAGAATGAGGAGAAGGAGAGAAGAAAGAGGGGGTCTTCTGGCTCCTTAGATTCTCCATTAGACACCAAGAAAAAGAGGGTCACGATCAGGGTCCGGAAGAGTACCAAGAAGAGTACTCGGGCCAGGGAACCAGACCCTGATTCTCTCTACCAGCTCAAGGATTACCCTGAATATGATGACAGGAAATTTGTCGCCCATGAGCCGGTCATCGCTATAGAAGAGCAGGCAGCACCGAAGGGAGGCGACCATAAGGCCAAACCATCTTCAGTTCAGGATCCCGAGGGACAGCCCGTGGATACTACTTCTCAAGAATCTACTCCGGTTCCAAGAGAAGCTTCCAATGTCATTAACATTCCGAAGTCAACGCCACACACGGAGTCCCTTTTTGACGAGGCCCGGGTCTTTAAAGAAAAACCGACTGAGGCATCACGTGCTGCAGATGAGGACCTTAACTTGTTTTTTGAAGGCATATACATCGGTGAGCTGGAGGATAACTTCGGTTTTGGCCACCTAGAGATCCCGAAAAAAGAGGCGCTACCAGAGTCATATGGGCCGAGCTCAAGCCCAAAGCTTTTGAAGCAGTTCCCCACCCCGAGTGCGAATCTCGTCCGTAAGAGAATAGTCATGCTTACGATACTGGTAGATACTATTCGGGTCCGTTGGTGTAGCCACCTACCTTCGTTACTTGGTAACCAAAGAGGACCAAGCAAAGATGAATGAAGTGGACACGCCGAGCCTTTCAACGAGGCATAACAGGCGTTGAACAAGGTACATTTTCTTTTCCTTATATCATTAAAGGGTTCATTTAGCCTTATCATACTTTAGTGGTTTCAACATTTTTATTCCTCAAGCCTCTGTGCTTCATCATGAGAATTTCCATCGGTCTTGGATGGAAGTGGGTCATCTCGAGTTCGATCTCAAGGAGCAGGTCCGGCGGAAGGACATGTACAAATCTCTTCGTGAGTAAATAGATGAGACCCTCAGGGACCTCCCCATCATCCAAGTCGAGCTGGAAAGAGCTCAAATGGAGGCCTCGACGATGAAATGGGAACACTTCATTCTAGTTGAAAAGGTAATGGTGTTTGAGATTAATAACGAGAGGCTAAGCGCCACTCCTATCACTACAATCTCGATGGTCCAATAGAATATGGACCTGATCCACGAGCTCAGGTCCGAAATGAACGAGGTTAAAGCCTCGGCCGAGGAGTTAAGGAGCAAAGTGGATCTCTTGGCCTCAAAACGGGATGCAACCAAAGAGGATTTGGCATCAACCAAGGATCAACTATAGGTGATGAAGGATAAATCTGACAAATGGTCTCGATGGAATGGTGAGCTCCAAGCACAACTGGACATGGCCGTCACGGAACGGGATACCCTCGGCCGGTAGTACACCGCACTGAAGTCCAAGTTGGAAGCGGCTTTAAACGAGTCCTCCGAAGTTCAGGATATGCTTGCCCAATATAATATTGAAGTGGAGGTGACCGAGGCCTATATAATAACAAAGGCTGAGTACGTGAAGTGGCTATTCCGGAGGGATTCATGCCCGGGGGTTCGATCTAGCGGCTGAGATCAAAGAGGTGAAGAGGACAAGGCCAAAGAGAGATACGAGTTTGAGGGTTCGGGCAACTAGTCAGGCTCTGGTGAAGACTAAGCGAATGTTTATTTTTTGTTTTCTCTTGTACATTTTTATTAAATTTATTCTGGGGCCGCTTCACAGTGCCTCTGTAAATACCTTTTGGTACAAATATAAAACATTTCCCTTCGGCTATATTGTATCCTTTACTTTTCTGTATTTGCTTTATGTTTGAGACTTATTACTTGTGTTTCAGTCTTCAAAATATGCCATCGATGCCTTAGCATAAAATCTGACACAAGTTAGACCATTCGTCCCCCTAAGCCCTGATGAGGCCTGTGTTAAGTAACAAATCCGAGTTGCTTCGACTTCGGAGGATCATATAAAGATGAAGTCTTTATTAGAATATTCGAATGTTTTAATCGACCATGATTATTATTTGCAGAAGGCGGCTCTTTTCACAGCTGGGTCTGAAGTAAGCTTTCATAGATTAAAAAATGTGTAAGGACCTTACATTTTATGTATGAACTCATACGTCTCCAAGTCATTTTAATCCGGCTGTAGCCTTTCGTGTTTGGGTCCTGCCAAGTAGGCTCGGTGCCTCCCCGATCTTATTATCGGGTAGCAGTCCTCGATTCTGGGAGGCCTGTAGGATTATGGGTTTTGAACCCAATATTCACTTTAAGTAACTTAAAGATAACAGTGTTGGTGCAAATGGAACCGATGGGATATAGAAGACAAACTTCTTTTATAACTTTGAACGTAGTGTACATAATCGAAGGTACGAAAGCTATCTGCAATGGCGAGAATGAGCTATATGGGCACAATTCGTTTGACCCTTTGAACCTTATAATCAATTCTAATATTCAAGCCTTGGCTTTCAATATCGAATAAAAAATGCCTTCTTAATTTCTGAACTTAGGACCTTCTCTCAGGTAATGATGAGCCCTAGTATTCGAGATTGAGTTTGTGAAGGCTCGAATACTATTGGTCTAATACGGGTGATGCACAGTGCCTAGCCTCAGGTCGGTCTTCAAAACTAAGGTAGCACATTTTATTGTTGCCTCGTTAAAAACACTGTCGTAAAACCCACTTCGGGAAAAAACCGATCCAACGGAAAAAGAGGGAAACACATGCTTTCAAACCTAATCTATGGATTCAATTTTGACCGAGTACCTGCATGTGTTAGTTTAAAGCGTGATAGTCCATAAAAAATATTGTGATGATACCTTAGCAGTAGTATCATTTTAGGTGTGCTACATTCCAATTATTGGGTAGTTGTACCCCAATTTCATATTCGAGATGGTACGAGCCTTTCCCGGTTATGTTGGTTACTCTGTATAGTCCCTCCCAGTTCGGGCCTAGTTTCCCATCCTTCGGGTTCCTAGTGTGTAGTATAACTCTCCTCGGTACCAAATCCTCAATTTGGAAGTGTCGAAGGTTTACCCTTCAGTTGTAATATCTCATCGTGTGTTGTTTTTAGGCTGCTAACCGGACTAGTGCGTCTTCTCGCCTTTCGTCCGATAAGTCTAAGTTCCTGGACATGGCCTTGTTATTTGATATTTTTGTAGCATATTGGAACCTAAAGCTCTGTTCTCCTACTTATACCGAAATCATAGCTTCCGTGCCATAGACTAGAGAGAATGGTGTTTCACCGGTGCTTGACTTCGAAGTCGTTCGGTATGACCACAAGACCTGGGGCAAAATTTCCTTCCACTTCCCTTTTGAGTTGGTCAATATCTTCTTCATGTTATGGAGTATAGTTTTGTTCGTTGATTATGCTTGACTGTCCCAATTGGGTGGTAGGGCGCGGCAAAATCTTTTTGATTTTGTGGTCTTCAAAAAATTTACTAACCTTGTCGCCGATAAACTACCTCTTATTGTCGCAAGTGATCTCGGTAGGTATCCCTAACCGGCATATTATATGATCTCAGATGAAGTCAATGACCTCTTTTTCCCGAACCTTCTCGAATTCCAAGGCTTCAACCCACTTGGAGAAATAATCGGTCATAAGTAATATGTATTGGGCCTTGTCGAATGCCCACGGCAAGGGACTAGCGATGTCCATCTCCCATTTCATGAACGACCAGGGGGAGAGGACAGGGTGAAGCATCTCCCCTGGTTGGTAAATCATCGGGGTGTGCCTCTGGGACTCCTTGAACTTTTGCATGAAGTCTTTTGCATCTTTTTCCATCTCGTTATAGTAATAACCAGCTCTGATCAATTTCTAAGCCAAGGACTCCGCTCCTAAATGGTTTCCACAAGTACCCTCGTGTACTTTCCTCATCACATAGTCGATCTCTCCCGGACCCAAGCACCTTGCTAATGGCCCATGAAGCGATATTCAGTATAATTTTCCACCAACAAAGCCACATCTGGCAGCCTTAGTACGTAGGGCCCTCGACTCCTTGGGATCCGATAATAATTTCCCTTTTTGAAGGTAGTCTATGTATTTGGTTCTCCAATCTCAAGTCAAGCTTGTCATGTTTACCTTCATGTGACCTTCTTCGATCACTAAGTTCATCAATTGCACTACGGCTCTAGAATTGAATTTTTCGGAGTCAACTGACGACCCTAGATTAGTCAATGCATCAGCCTCGTTATTTTGATCTCGAGGTACACGTTGTAGAGTCCATTCCTTGAATTGGTGCAAGGTCACTTGCAACTTATCCAAGTATCTCTACATCCGATCCTCTTTTACTTCGAATGTCCCGTTGACTTGGTTAACGACGAGGAAGAAGTCACACTTGGCTTCGATCACCTCAGCCCCTAGGCTCTTAGCCAGTTCTAGACCTGCAATCAAAGCCTCCTATTTGGCTTCGTTGTTAGTCAATTTTAAATTTATAATATATTGCCTTATTACATTACCCGTAGGTGGTTTTAATATGATTCCCAAATCGGACCCTTTTGGATTAGAAGCACTATCCATGAATAAGGTCCGAACCCCTGAGCTAGTCCCTGAGGCGAGCAGTAATTCTTTCTCAACCTCGAGGATCAAGACCGACATAAAGTAGGCCCCAAAGTTTGCCAAAATCTGAGATTTTATAGCAATTCAGGGTTTGTACTCGATATTGTACCGGCTAATCTCTAAAACCCATTTGGCTAGCCGCCCTGAGAGATCGGGTTTATGCATAACATTCCACAGTGGGTACGAGGTCACGACACATATGGGGTGACACTGAGAGTACGGTTTCAATTTCCTATATGCGCTTAATAAGGCGAGTGCTAATTTTTTTAAGTGTGAATACCTTATTTCGGCATCGCCTAGGGTTCTACTAACGAAGTAAATAGGAAATTGCATACCTTCTTCTTCCAGAACTAGGACACCACTTACCGCTACCTCGAAAACTGCTAAGTAGAGATATAATTGCTCGTCCGCCTTTGGGGTGTGCAGCAAATGAGGGCTCTATAAGTATCATTTGAGTTATTCCAAAGCCTGCTGCATTTCAGGGCCCAAGAGAAGTCATTCTTCTTCTTTATTAATGAGAAAATCGGTGGCTTTTGTCGGATGACCTCGAAATAAACCGGCTTAATACGACTATCCACCTGGTCAATCTTTGAACTGCCTTGACGTTGTCAACTACAGTGATATCCTTTATTTTTTTTATCTTGTCTGGGTTGATTTTTATTCCCCGGTTAGATACCATGAAACCGAGGAACTTGCCCGAGCCGACCCCGAAGGCATACTTCTTTGGATTTAGCTTCATGTCGTATTTCCTCGGTGTATCAAAGATTTCCTACAAATGCTTCAAATTGTCCTCTACTCGTAGGGACTTGACTAACATATCATCCATATAAAACTCAACCGATTTTCCTATTTATTCTCTGTATATACGGTTAACTAGGCGTTGATACGTGGCACTAGCATTTTTTTAGCCTAAACGACATTACATTGTAACACTAGGTGCTGAATGAAGTTATAAAAGTATTCTTTTCTTGGTCACCCGAGTCCATCTGAATTTGGTTATACCCGGAATAAGCATTAAAAAAACTATGTATCTCGTGCCCGGCCGTCGCCCTGATCATTCAGTCGATGTTAGGCAAAGGAAATGAATCCTTTGGGCATGCTTGTTTAGGTCCTTATAGTCTACACACATTCTAAGTTTGTTTCCTTTCTTAGGCACGTCCACTACGTTGGCTAACCAATCTGGGTATTTAACTTCCCTAATGGAACCAATTTTCATACGCTTGGATACCTCGCCTTTGATGAATGCGTGTTTGACCTCGGATTACGGTCTCCTCTTCTATTTGACCGGGTAGAAATTTGCATCCAAGCTCAATTTGTGATTTTCCACCCCCGGTGAGATCCCTGTCATATCTAAGTGGGACCAGAAAAAATAATCGGCATTAGGTTTAGGGAAATCAATAAGTTTTTCCTGAGCTCGAGAGTTAACCTCGTGCCTAGGTATACCTTTCTGTCTAGTAGGTACTCGATCAATATATGACCTGCTCCAATTCCTCGATTGTCGATTTGGTGGTATTGGTATCATCGGGTACTATAAAGGATCTCGGGACACTCTAATCATCCTCCTTGTTTGTTGTGGGCTCCCCCTGTGTTTCGCAGCCCAGTCAGAGCCGAGATTGCTGATTTCTATTTGGTTTCTTTCTCTTCAACCAAACCCCTACTTTTTGACGTCGTGACCGGGCACAAGGATCACTTCCTTGATATCGAACATCTTCTTTGCGTCCAGTTGTTCCCCGTAGACCGTTTGATTCCGCCCGGAGTGGGAAACATCAAAACTTGATATAAGGTTGAAGGGGTCGCTCTCATGTTGTGGACCCATGGTAACCCGAACAAGGCATTGTATCTCATATCCCCCTCGATCATGTAGAATTTTATTTCTTGGGTGGTCCCGGCAATGTTTACTGGTAGGGTTATTTCACCTTTTGTCGTCTCACATTCCATGTTAAACCCATTCAATACTCGTATTGTCGATACGATCTGGTCCAATAATCCCAATTGCTCGACGACCCTCCATCGGATGATGTTGGCCAAGCTACCTGGATCAATTAACACACCTTTAACTCGAGATTTATTGATAAGTACAAATATTAACAGTGCATCGTTATGAGGCTGGATGATGCCCTCAGCGTCCTCATCGCTGAACGAGAAGGTCCCCTCCGGGATGTAATCCCGAGTGCATTTTCACCTTGCGATAAAAACTTTGGTGTGTTCTTCCATTAGCCTTTGTGGGACATCCACTCCCCCAATGATTATGTTGATAACATATTGAGGCTCCTCTAGCTCAATTTGTTTGTTGGCGTCCCTGTTTTTGAAATGATTTTTGGCCCGCTCACTTAGGAATTCCCGAAGATGCCCGTTGTTGAATAGTCAAGCCACTTCCTCCCTTAGTTGTCGACAATCTTCGGTCCTGTGACCGTGAGTACCATGGTCTTACATACCAAGTTGTGATCCCTCTATGCGGGATTAGACTGAAGTGGACTAGGCCATTTGGTCTCCTTGATGAGACCAATGGCCGACACTATGTTCACAACGTCCACATTGAAGTTATATTCCGATAGTCTCGGGGCTTCCCTAAACCCAAGTGATCTGTCGAAACCGTTTCTATTCATCAGACCTCGGTTGCTAGGTCCTTGGTCTCTTCTCTATCGTTCTTGGTTGGATGGCGACCAGGCCTGTTTCCCCTTCTGTCCGAGATATATGGCTGATACCGATCTCGGACCGGCCTTGGCTCCTGTTCCATAATTCCTTTACATCTGTCGTTCTCCCTCTTTGGGTAAACAGACCCCAAGGGGTTCCCTAGTTGGTCATCCTCGACTCTAATCTTCGATTGATACCTGTTATGGACAATGGAACTCCGGGGTTGAGCCCTTGAGTGAACGCCTGAATGGCCCAATTCGCTACTTGGGGAAGGTCCATTCGCTACTTGGGGAAATCCCTAAGCATCTCGTTGTCTCTCTGCCTGACTTTGAAGAGGTCTGATTTCCTCGTCTCAACCTTGATGGCGCCAGTATGGGCTTTAACAAAGGCATCTGCAAGCATAGCAAATGAATCAATAGAATTTGGAGGCAAGTTATGATACCATATCATTGCTCCTTTGGACAAGGTTTTCCCAAATTTCTGCAATAACACTGACTCGATCTCGTCATCTACTAGGTCAATGCCTTTTATTGCGCACGTATATGAGGTTACTAATAAGTGGGGATTTTGATCGCTTATTTTCCCTCTTTTACTTGAGTTTAGCTCGAAAATGCTTAAAGGTATCCCGAGAACTAATGAAATACGCTTTCTTGCAAGAATATTGGGAAACGAGCAAAAAAAGTGAAAATCAACTCAAAAAGGAGTCAAAATTGGACAAGGACAAAAACAGGGCAAAAATGCTTAGAGTGCGGACCACACAATTATGTGTGCGACCGCAATCAATGAACTGATCCTATCATCTTAAACTTCACAGTGTGCGGACCACATAATTCTAGTGCGGCCACAAAAGAGAGGTTCAGAGACTTGGAAGTTTAGAGAACAAAAGTTGTGCGGGCCGCAGAAGTTAGTGTGTGGACGCATTCATTATTATGCGTACCACAGAGGTATAGATTCAGAACACCTCGAATTGAAGTTGTGCGGACTGCAAAAATTTTGTGCGGCCGCAGAAGTAAGTGTGCGGCCGCAATCACTTTTACGCGGACTGCATAAAGAGAGATTCAGAGAACACCAAGTGAAGATATGCGGTTGTGCGGCCGCAGAAGCCAAAGGTGCGGCCGCACTCACTTTTGTGCGGTCCGCAGAATAATGTCCAGATCCCAGCTCAAGCTTTGTGTGTGGCCGCACTGAGAATTATGCGGCCGCACAACCTTCGCAGGGGCATTTTTGTCAGATATTTTCAGCTTAGTATAAATAGGACTTTTTGTCATTTTTAGGTTAAGTTGAGTTTTGGAAGAGCACCTGTTCCATTTTCTTTTACTGTTTTTAGTAATTTTGTACTAGATTTGTCTCCAAACACTAGATTTTCATCCCATAATCAAATATTATGGAATCTATATTTATTTCTTCTTTAATTTCTGAATTTTTCAAGAGGAGCTAAACTTTTAGCTAGGGTTGTCACCCAACACTAGTGTTGGTATTTTATGGGTGTTTAATTTAGGGCTTGTTTATGATTGGGTTAGTGATATTTAGCCTAGTTCTTGCTAGAACTCAAGAATTAATGGTTGCAAACATTGATTCATGCCTAACTGACCTAGTCTCTACTTGAGAAAGAGGGACTAAGTCGAGGAAAACTTGGCTAACAAGGAATTGGGGTGAACTCAAGAAATTAATAGCTCCAGTTAAAGGGTTAAATCTAGAGATAGTAATACCCGACTTGAGCTAATATCACTTGTATTGTGCAAATATCCATTTGGACTCTAGAAAGCCAAATTGGGCAAAATACTCAAACTACCGAGAGGTATAGAGTGAGTACCCGGGTGTGATTGCTATATTACGACTCCGACTAATAAAACTTGACCTTGAGTTTACAACCCATTAGATAACCACCTAGATAGAAGTCACGACCCTATACCCTTTTATAATTGAAAAACTCAAAACCAAATATATTGTCCCTTAGTTTTATACTTGAAAAAAATAGAGTAAAATAGAAGTAGAACACCAATCCATATTGTGGAAGTGTAATTTGAGTCAAAACTTGAAATCAACCTAGATATACACCTAATCCCATATTTTAACTCCCTGTGGATTGATCCCGACATTTGTTGGGTTATTATTGCATCGACCGCCTCGCTACTTAATTGTTGTGTGGATTTGGCCGAGATCAGTTACATGCCCGTTCAGATCTGTGGTCCCGTTATATTTGGGAATGTTGGGCATTCGGAATCTCTTCGGAATTGGTTTTGGTGACGCACTGGGGGGAAAGCTTTTTGAATGTATCTTTTGGAATATGGCCTTTCAATATTGGAGGCGCTCTCGGGATCTGATCGACCCTCGAATTGTAAGTTACCAGTTTTTTGTCATTTGCCTCTATCTTTTTCTCACCAGATTCATCTGGTTTGTTAGCATTTCTAGCATTTTCATCACCTCGAAAGTTTCCCTGGGCTCGAACTCATCCAGTTCCACGACAATCAGTTTATCTTTTCAAGCGTTTTCTCTAACCCTCGGGTTCGGTCTTGTTTTAGGCGCGACTTTGTGTCTGTATCTGTGCTATTTTCTCTTGCTGAGCTTGTAACATTTAGAAAATCAATTGTAAGCTAACCCCATCACCTTCCCCATCAGGTGCTTCTCGAGTCGATGGATGGGGTGCCCCGCGAATGTTATTCTCGAGATCAGTGGGTTGATTAATGTTGATGGAAACTTGTGAGTTAGCATCGACCGGGTCAACGATTGGGACACCATTAGGATCAATAAGGGGCACGTCTTTGGGGTACATGTTATTGTTTTCACCGTGATGGCCTGACTCGGTATCAATGTTCAAGTGAACAGACTAAGAATTTGACATTTTTAGATTAACGTGAAATCAAACTTTAAAGAGCAAGTGTACAATAGGATGTGTTATGGAGATTCATATTAAATCACCACTATTATACTTGGCTCCACGGTGGGCGCCAAATTGTTTACCCTTAAAACGAGTAACAATTGAATTTATACGCGTCTAAAGTATATGTGATTTAATTTAACACGAATGAACTATGAACAATGAATAATTGATTTAAAAGAAATTAGAGCTGCCAAACCAAATGTAATGGATGAACAAATCTAGCTTTGCAATGGACGTTAGGAAATTGGTTCTGATTTAGCCCACGCAACGAGCTCAGTTGCAACTTAATAAGCAGGCAACTGAAGACCACTTTGAATAGTAGCTAAAGAAAAAAAATTAACTTTATTGTTTTGATATGCGTGCCAATAGTGGTTTTAAATGAAAAGGTTCCCCTTTATATAGTAGGGGAGTTCCAATCCTAGTATAGGTCTAAATAAGGTAAAAAATCTTCTCCTTCCAGTAAACGTTGATATACAGCTGATATCGGGAAAGGTTTACGTCATAACATCCAATTGAGGGCGGATATTACAGTTCCCCGCTTATCGTGCCTAACCGTCTTTTCCCCTAGTCTCGGCCTTTCACTTTGCTCACACCCGATGCTCGGCCGTGTCCGGTCCTGGGTACATCATTCGTCCTCCCTGGGCTCTGATACGTGACTCGAGATCATGTAAGATCGTGCTTCCCTCTCGTTTCTTTATCGGGAAATCAGGGGGTAACTTCATCCCCCATTTTACCCGTACACACAATCATACATTAAACTACCAAAAATATTTGGGTTAATCATATGCATAACATTGTATATGCTTTTGATGAGGCACATACAACTTCTGTAAGTTGATACTTGTGACATAATCCCTAAGTACATACTAGAGATACATACCTATAAAAAGGGGGGAAATGGTTAAATGTTAGCGCTTTTTGAAATTGAATATCTTTGTCATACTCCGTCATTAGAAAAAGATCTTTTATTTGTTGCAAAAATAATCTCCAGAGAAATAATATTCACGGTATATGACTGTAATAAATTTGGATACAAAAATACAGTAACAAACAATAATAATAAGAGAAATAAAGACACCGAGATTTTTATGTGGAAACCCTTCTGAACAAAGGAAAAATCAAGGCCAGAGAGGAGAAACTGATTTTACTATAACAAGGATTTAACAATTTGTGGTACCAAGTAAAATACTCCCAGACCAATACACATTAAAAAAATATCCATTTTTTTGATTTTTTTTACCTCTCTACAATACCGTTCATACTCTATAATATTTCCTCATAGAGTATTTTGCTTCTTACTATGTGAATTGTTTTCTTTCTCCCCGTTTGGTGTGTATTACAACTGAGAGCGAAGGCAACTATCTATGGCGCTTAGGATTTATTCATTGATATCCTGTTAACAACACAAGTCCAATACCACATTATGAAACCAAAGGAAGATCTGCCGAAAAAATCTTCCTTATTGTGCACTTGGTTGGCTTGACATTTCAAAGACAAAGGAAGCTTTCTTCCTTTCACATGGGCATGGGATGCACCCATCAATTTTCCCCTCCAGTCCCATCCACTTGAAGGAGATATCTCCAGTTTTTCATATAGAGTTCATGTCGACAAGTTCTTTGCATAGCTCAAAATTTTCTCTTGGTACTACCCTGGTCAACATATCCGTAGGATTTTCACTCGTGTAAATCTTCTTGACCTATTCTTTCTCCACTTTCTCACAAATACAATAATATCTTACGTCGACATGATTTGCTCTTGCATGGTACATAAAGTTCTTGCTCAAGTCTATTGCACTTTGACTGTCACAATAGACAACATACTCATTTTGATGCAATTCATGCACTTGGAGAAATTTCTTGAGTCATACCATCTCCTTGCCAGCTCATGTAGCGGCAATGTACTCTGCTTCAGTTGTTGAAAGTGCAACACACTTCTACAATTTAGACTACCATGATATAGCTCCCCCTGAAAAAGTAAAAAGAAATCCACTAGTGGATTTTTAATTATCATTATCACCGGCCATATAAGAATATGTATAACCCTTTAAGACCGGATCTTTTCTCCTAAAATACAAGCGGTCATCCGAGGTTCCTTTTAGATACATGAGTATCCACTTTAGAGCTTCCCAATGTTCTTTCCCGATATTATCAAGAAACATGCTAACAACATTGACAATATGAATAATATTAGGTTTGGACGTACCATTGCATATGTTAAGCTCCCGATGGCAGAGGAATATGGGACTTTAGCCATGCTTTCTTTATCTTTCTTTGTTATAGGACACGTGAACTTCATATGACCAGCAAGAGGCGTGCGAACCGGTTTAGCACTTATCATGTTAAAGTGTTTAAGCACACGTTCAACGTACTTCTATTGTGACAATAGCAATTTATTATTTTTCCTATCTTGGACAATCTTCATTCGTAGAATTTGTCATGCTGGACCCAAAATTTTTATGTCAAATGACTTGGACAAATCTTCATTCAACTTGGAATTCAACTTCTTGTCTTTTCCTACAATCACCATGTCACACATACAAAAACAAGATGATAAATTTATTTTTTGAGAATTCTTATAGTATACACATGGATCTAGAAAAAGATTTGTGTATATAAATGAGTCAAATTTTTTGTACCGCTGCCTTGGCGCTTGTTTCAGACCATAAAAACTCTTTTTCAAGTTAAACACCATGTGTTTCTTTACCCTTACTTCAAAACCTTCTGGTTGCTCCGTATAAATCTCTTCTTCCAAATCTCCATGTAGAAATACATTTTTCACATCCAACTGCTCCACTTTAAGATCTAGGCTGGCTACCAAACTCAAGATTGTTCGAATAGAAGTCATTTTGACAACAAGTGAGGATCTTCCTTCAAATTGATACATTTCTCCTTTTCGAAACCTTTTACCACCAATCGAGCTTTGTATCTGACCGGCTTGTCGTTTCAATCTTTCTTGAGCTTAATGACCCACTTGAACTTGAATAGTCTTTTGCCTTTTGGAAGTTCAACCAATTCATACGTGCCAGTCCAGATGAGACAACACCTCATTGAAATTCTCTGTCTCCCCTCATAAGTGGAGAGGATATACTTTGAAGAAGGATGCCTTGAGGACTCTATCTTCTCTCTTTCATATCTTCTCAAAGATTGTTGTCCTTTTTCTTGTTGTTGTTGCTCTTCTTCTTCCTCTTGTGGATTAGGGTGCTCCCCCTGACCAACAACCTCTTCATATGCACCTTCTGTATGACATTCTTCACTTGTGGAAGGCTTATGTATAGTTAGAGTAGGAGCGATAACAAGATGAGCGATTATACTATTATCATTTTTGGTCATTGTTGATTGATCAACATCAATCTCGACCACATTTCCAGCAGAGCATGAAATTTCTAGAAGACTTGAAATATCTGGTCTTTTGTTCTCAAGAGATAAACCCACAAGCTTCTTGAAGTACCACCAATATATGTGAGAAAGTATTTGTCACCTCTCATTCATTCTACATCCATTGGACCGCAAATATCAGAATATACTAAATCAAGTATATTCAATTTTCTTCCATGAGTTGCTTGAAACGACATCCTATGTGGTTTTTCAAATAAACAATAAACATAGGGACTCACAGTTGTGCCTTTCCCAAAGGAGATAAGTGATTTCTTGGCTAGGATATGCAATCCCTTCTCACCCATATGGTGTAATCTCCAATGCCATAAATCTGCAAGCGCATCATCTACAACCGCATGTAATCCACCTGCACATATCTCAGGAATTTTCTTGTACAACGTGTAGGGAGAAACTCCTTTAGCAATCACTAATGATCCTTTGGTGAGTCTCCACTTCCTATAGGCAAAGTGGTTCACGTACCCCTCTCAATCTAGAGCGATCCCTGAAATCAAAATCATCCGCAGATCTGTTATATGCCACACATCTTTTAGAGCTAGTGTGCATCCGATATTTGTCTTGATACAAATTTCACCAATCCCCACAATCTTTGAGTGATTGGCATTTTTCATCTTGACCATCCCAAAGTCTCCTACTTTGTACCTACAGAAAAATTCTCTTACTAGTGGGCAATATAAGATGTTGTTGTGTCAACCACTCTTACTGATTCTAGGATTGCTAAGTACATCCATTCCTTCTCCTCGTGCACGAAGAGAACCACCGAATCATCATTGTACATTGCGGCAATTGTGTTGTCATCATTCTTCTGGTCACTACTCTCGCCTCGACTTTTCTTTGGGCAATCTCTTTTGAAGTGACCGGGTTGGCCACAACTGCAACAATTTCTACCTTTTGACCGATTCCTTGACTTTCCACGATATTTGTATTTATCACGGCTAATTGAGGCTTTATAAAGACAATTTTCACCATTATCTATGATAAGAGTCAGCCTCCCATTTTCGGGCTTCTTCCTCATCTTATCATTGAGTAGGATGACTGATGTGACCTTCTTTAACTCGATGGCATCTCTGACATGTAGGATGGTTATTTCTAAATTATTATTGGAATATGACAACGAGTTTAGTAGCAAGATAACCTTATATACTCTAGTGTTGTTTTTTCAAGATCTGGAAACTGCGTGACTAATCCAATAACCATATTCAAACGGGATAAGAAATTTGTGCTTCACCCATATGAATGGAAATACAATTGCTTTCTCAATAGTCACTTATCTTTAGGATTTGGACATGTATAGATATTCTAGTCTTTTCCAACTACCACATGCATTATTTTCGTCCCCGACATTATTGAGTACTTCATTGGACAAGTGCAGTCTGATTGCACTAGCTCCCTTCTTATCCATGTCTACCCAATCCTCGACTTTCATGATGTTGGATTTTGCCTCTTTACCATCAAGTGCAATGTCTAACCCATGTCGGATGAGTAGGTCCTTCATCCTTCTTTACCATATGGAGAAACCGTTGAATTTTGTTACTTCATATTTTACTCCTTATTTTTTTGTCATTGTGTAAAATTGATCGTAAATAATATTTCTGTGAACAAGCAGAACCTCGCTCTGATACCAATTGGGAAAATAATCCCCATAGAAATAATATTTCACAATATACAACTGTAATAAATGCAGATTACTAAAATATAGTAATCAATGATAATAATAAGAAAAATAAGGACATCGAGATTTTTACGTGGAAACCCTTCTAAATAAGGAAAAAATCACTACCCAAGAGGAGCAACTAATTTGACAATAGCTAGGATTTTATAATTTGTGGTTCGAATAAAATACTTCAAGACCACTCACTACACACTCAAAAGAAATAACTCTTTTTTTATTTTCTCACCTTACTACAATACCGCTCAAACTCTCTATATTCTTCCTCGTAGAGTATTTTGCTTCTTTCTCTGTGAATTATTTTCTTTCCCTACGTTTGATGTGTCTTACAACTAAGAGCAAAAATGCACCTATTTATAGTGCCTAGGATTGCTTCATTGATGTCATTAGTGATGTCATGTTAGTAGCATAAGTCAAATACCACATTGTGAAACAAAAGGAAGATTTATCGAAGAAATCTTCCTTACTGTGCACTTGGTTGGCTTGACATTTCAAAGCTAAAGAGAGTTTTTTCTTTCACCTAGACATGGGATGGACCCATCAGTATTTACTTTTAAACCCTAAAGGGACTCCAACTTGAAGATAATTTTACGCTACAATAAAAAATTGGGGGATGAATTTGAGCACATATAGTCCATCTATTTTATGTTAGAGTTCCATTAATTGTAAGGACAAATATGAAACGATTTGCTGATGGTAAGGGTATGCGTTGAGCTCCCACATCAATTGAAACGGTTATTATTGTAATACATGATCTTAAGCAATCTTCACCTTTGAAATACCTTTCACTTTTAGGATTGAGTCAGAACTAAAGTCTATTTCCTTATTATGGTATCAGAGCCAAACACATCCAATTCATGATTTACATGTCATTTTTCTGATTTTTAAGGAATTTATTTTTTTCTACAAAACATGTTTTCACAAATATGTTTAACCAATTAGATACGGAAAAATTGGCAGAGATTATTTTCCCCCCTACTAAACACATCCAAAAAGTAAGGCAGTTTATTCGGGATAAAATTAATCACAGTCTAAGCCCCAAAAAAAAAAAAAAGAAGAAGAAGAAGTTAATTACATGAATAATTAGATATTGGCGACAAATAACAAGTCACTCTCCTGACCAAATCCGACTCCAACCTCCAACTCTAACCCCACACCTACATTTTTCCCTTCAATTTCTTTGAAACTAAGCTTACACAAATCTTCCCCTCTAGTATCAGAAAATCCAGAAACCCAATTATCAACTTTTTTCACCAATGAAAAGAAGTCAAATTAGATTCAAAAAATGGTCAACACCCATTATTGTGGTCACGATCTTGGCTCTAATACTACTTTTTACACTAATTTTTTCCAACCCCAGTTCCTCAATTAGGCCTAAATCTTCAAACCCACATTCAAAATCAAATCTTTTTAATGCTAAAGCTGAAATCTTGCCTGAGCTGCCTCGATTAGCTTACTTAATTTCTGGTACAAAAAACGACGTCGTTAGGATAAAACGGCTGCTTCAGGCAGTGTACCATCCTAGGAATTACTATTTGTTGCATCTTGATTTGGAGGCTTCTGACAGTGAGAGATTGGAGTTGGCTAAGTATGTTAAGTCAGAGGTTGTAATTAGGGAGTTTGGGAATGTTAAGGTTGTTGGTAAATCAGATCTTGTTACTTATAAAGGGCCTACTATGTTAGCTTCGACATTACATGCTATTGCTATACTCTTGAAGCTGCCTAAGAATTGGGATTGGTTTATTAATCTTAGTGCATCTGATTATCCTCTTATGACCCAAGATGGTTAGTTGTTTGATTTGATTCTCCCTTTTGTTCTATTTTAAGAATGATTATGTAACTTTTTGAAGTGCACTAGCTGTATCTGGCTCGAAGGGGAGCCTTGGCGTAACTGGTAAAGTTGTTACCATGTGACCAAGAGGTCCCGAGTTCAGGCCGTGGACAGTGGCGAAGCCAGAAATTTTCTCAAGGGTGTTCAAACTTGAAATAAGTAAAAAACAATCCGACAAAGGGTGTTCAATATACGTTATATACCTTTAAAACCTAATATTTACCTGTATACGCAGTGTAATTTTCCGACAAAGGGTGGTCAATTGACCACCCTAAGCAAAGTGTGGCTTCGCCCCTGGCCGTGGAAACAGCCTCTTGCAGAAATGCAGGGTAAGTGTGCGTATAATAGACCCTTGTAGTCCGGCTCTTCCCGGACCCCGTGCACAGGCTGCCCTTAACTGTATCTGGCTCGAACTCTATAGATGTAAATATTCTGAAATGTGTTATATTTGTACTAAGTGGCACTCATTGTGATGGAGGAGAATTGGATGTAGTGGCTGGAAAATAGCTTGCTTAATTTTGATTGAGTTCATACTAGCTCTATCCTGGTCTAGTTCAAATATTATCGTTTTTTTTTCTTTCCCTTTTTGTTTGGTCTATGAGAAAGGAGTGATGTTATTCATAAAGTTAATTCCTTAAATATTTGAAGTTTTGAAAAATCTGTATTTCATCTTTATATATAGTCTGCTTCAGTAAATTATTCCTAATAAGTTAAAAGTTATGAGAATCTTATTATCACCACAGTGAAGTCTTTTGAAGGAAATGTAGTTTATATGCTAAACCAAGTGATTGGAACTTCTGGTAAAGCTGTGTAATCTTGAGGTTCATGTCCAAAGTATTGTGTCTGTAAGGTACATTAGACTGTCGACAAGATTGAATGAGTTCAGTGGTTATTGCATGTCTGTTCTCTGCAACGTTAGAATACATATTATCCGACAGATGCAAGAGAATCACGTCTGATTTCTACTTGTATGGTTAAGTGATGATATGTCTCATTCTCACTGAATTCGAATGTGTTCTATATCGCCTTAAGTATTAGTGAAGAAACCAAAAAGCCAATAACATTATATCTGGTCATTTTTCGTTTATTTCTATTGCTTGCCCAGGTTACTTATTGCTATTTTTTTTTTCCAGCTTCGTTGTTGGCTTAGTAAAAAAATGAGCATTACCTATTGTTTAATTTTAATGTGGTCATTTTTTTAAAGAGAAATTCCCAGCTTCGAGATAGCTACATTTGGTACAGTCATCTTTTGTCAGTTTCCGTATGGTTAAATGCTTGATCTGTCTCATTTTCACTGAATTTGATTCTGTTCTATTTCGCCTCAAGTATTCACCGTTTGTTATACAATCATCTTTATTCATCTAATCTCTTTTCTATTTGTTCCAGATATACTGCACATTTTCTCATACTTGCCTAGGGATCTGAATTTTCTTGAGCACTCAAGTAATATTGGTTATAAAGAGTGAGCATACTATCGCTCAGACTTGTTTCTACAATGTCTTCTTTCTGATGGCAGACAGATCTTATTTGTGATGATAGCTGTTAAGTAACTTTGAGTTACTTATTCTATTTTCTAGGTTTTCAAGGGTGAGGCCTATTATCATAGATCCTGGTTTATATCATATGAAGAAATCTGGTGTATTCTGGGCTAAGGAGAAAAGATCAATCCCTGCTTCTTTCAAGGTGTTCATGGGTACTGCTCGAGATTTGCTTCCTTTTCCAGATTCACTTATATATACGTGTATATTTGTGTTCTACGTTTTAGTGATTCATTTACCTTTTTACTTCACTGATAGGGCCTAGGTTGATTTTTGAGGAGGGAACTCGGGAGAAAGTAAAGATTAGCACTCAGTTTTCTCATAAGGTCTCTCAAGGTTGATAGCACAGTTACATGATAAAAATATGTTAGGCCTAATACATAGACGGCTCCTTAAACTAGTCCCAATTTTTCGTTTAGACATCTAAACTAAGCATATGACCTATTGGACACTCGAACTATACTCAAAGTGTTCCAATTAGACACGAAATGCTGACTGGCAAGTGCGTGCTTCTTACTCAAAATTAAGTGTGTGGAATGGTGTTATGCTAAGCTACAACAAAGTGTTTGCCAGATAATATAAAACTTCACTGGAAAAGTAATTATCCGATTATTTTTGTTCTATTTACTCTTCTTTTTCCAAATTCATTTCTTCTGCATTTTCTTCAGCCACATATTCAAACCAATTCTTCTCCTGTTCTTTCTTCTTCTTGAATAAAGTTCTTTCCAGTTACTTTCCTGTCACTCCACAACGGTATTTCTGCCATTTTCTTCTAGCAACAATCTAGAATATATGGTCAGTACGAGAGCAGTGCATCAATGTTTAACTGGCAAGGAAATATACATCACATAATAATTCAAAATTTTAACAGCAGCATCCAATCTCAAAACTCTCAAATGCTGCATGCTGCACACTCTTCAAAATTTTCCCAGAACTCCAAATAGTCGCCGAGAAGTGCAAATGTAATATAGCCGGTGGAAGAAAGATGTTTCTGTTGAGCACCAATTTTCATTTATCTGGCACAGTAAGGATTTTACCTGCCATTCTTTGCCATTCTTTAAAGCCATTTTCAGCCACTTTGTGTTTCCAAGCAAAGTGGGTCTATGATATCCACTTTGTTTTTCCACGCCAAGTGGGTCTATAGTATGCTACCACTCTACGTTTCCAAACAAGGTGGGTAATTTTACCAAGAAAATTTTCAATGGTGTCCAATTCATGTTTACTTTTTTCCCACTTTCTTTCCGTTTTACACGTACATTTTGCAGCTAATGAAGTAAAAAATGTGCTCCGTCGTTTTTGGACTTCTTTCTGTAAGTCCGGCCAGTTTTTATTTTTGAAGAAGGAGATGAAGAGTTCTTTTCTCCTCAAGTGTTTTTGCTTTTCTCTTTGTTGATGTGTTTCTTTTTATTGGTTCTTCTGCCACGTCACCCGCAGTTAAATTTCACGCGGTTGAAATTTTTTACTGATTGTGCCTCAAGTGTCTAATTGGTACACTTTGGGTATAGTTGAAACGTCCAACAGGTCATATGCTTAGTTTAGGTATCTGGATGAAAAATCAGGACAAGTTTAAAGCGCTGTCTATGTATTTGTTATAAGTTTCTATTGAATGATTGTAAGGGGAGCTTCATCTAAGTAGGGAGTTAAGTGGGAAATGTATCGGGGATGTTGGAGCTCTTCTGGTGCTTATCTATGTTTTCCGAGCTTTAACAGTGCTCTAAGAACAACCCATAAGAAAACAGAGGTCTAAGAGTATGCTGTGGGCAGAGTAACATGTTTCCTACCGGTATTTAACGTTAAAGTATAGCAGATGGTATATTGCTATGCTTTTTTTTTTTGTTTGGGATTGGCCTAGGGGGGGAGATGGTAGGACTAGATCGTTCCATTTTCTTATTTGGAAATTTGCTTATAATTAGCCTTCATCTTCCTTTTTGATTCCATAACTTGTTACCATCATATGCAAAACACATATAGACATAGGGGCACAGAGTAGATTGCTTTCAAGATGATATTTGAACTTTTTCTCTTAACTGATAAAACTAGGAGAGAGTTTCATGGATTATGAGTCTTCTTTCCACTTGATTGTATAGAAATGATATGCTTTATGCCTTCCTAATTCTGAGCAAAACAGTGTGGCACCAAGAAGTTGTGTAAGATAGATGATTTATGCCATTCATCGGCTGTTTAATTGGCACTTGCTTATTTTTTCCCACAATATATATTAAGGAGCATATCCTCGGGTAGAATTTGTCCTTTCAATCATCATTCTTTCTGAAGTCATATAGCCCATGATCGCTACATTAAGAAAAAGAAGGGCAGCCGGTGCACTAAGCTCCCGCTATGCGCGGGTCCGGAGAAGGGCCGGACCACAAGGGTCTATCGTACGCAGTTTATCCTGTATTTCTGTAAGGAACTGTTTCCACGACACGAACCCGTGACCTCCTGGTCACGTGACAACAACTTTACTAGTTACGCCAAGGCTCCCCTTCCCATGATCGCTACATTACTTTATCAAAAAACAAAAAAAGGTGTCATGTAGCCCATGATCTTCTTCAATAAATGCTTAACATTTAGCTCTCTTTTTTTAAAGACGTTTTTGTTTCCCTAATAGATTCATTTACTGTTTTGAATTCATTTTTGCCTTCCCAGGGTAGTAAGCGTACCCACCGTACTCACTACCCTCCCCAGACCCCATTTGTGGGAACTCACAGGGTTTGTTGTTGTTGTTGTTGTGAATCATTTCCAGGTTCTGAATGGGTGATGCTCTCAAGGTCATTCCTTGAGTTTTGTATTTGGGGCTGGGACAATCTCCCGCGCACTCTTCTTATGTACTATACAAATTTCTTGTATTCTCTTGAGGGCTACTTCCACACAATTGTCTGCAATCACAAAGACTACCAGAATACGACAGTGAACCACGACTTGCATTACATCAAATGGGACAATCCCCCAAAGCAGTATCCTATAAATTTAACGCTCGAGCACTTTGAGGACATGGTCCAGAGTGGTGTCCCATTTGCTCGTACTTTTGCTACAGATGATCCGGTTCTTGATAAAATTGACAAGGACATCTTGAGAAGATCTCATGGCCGGTTTTCACCCGGGGCTTGGTGTATGGAAAGTTCTGCTCTAGGTAAAGATCCTTGTATAGTTAATGGAAGTCCAGATGCTGTCAAACCATCAGCAGGTTCAAGAAGCCTAGAGAAACTTGTACTAAAGCTCCTTGATACTGAAAATTTCAGGTCAAGACAATGTAAATAAGTGATCTTCTTTTTCCTCTGAAAATCTTTCTTTTCATTTTGTGCGAGGCATTCATTTCTGTAGCATGGGCAATTGTACATATAGCCATTCGTAGGGATGCTATTTAGAGATTAGCCAACATTTATTTTGTTCTGAAATTTTGAACTAAAAATCTTAACTTAAGTACAATTCATGATACTTTTGTCCCGAACAATTGCATGAAAAAATTAAAATTCAGGACGCACTGGCTAATTCTTAAATAACAGCTCTTTAGAGTGACTACCTTGTGTCATTTCTACGATTTTATATCAACCAACCTGGGGATCAATTACGCCTCAATCCCATTTTAGTTGGGATCGGCTATATGAAATTCTGTACCCATTCTACTCTATCCTGGTTCACATACACCATTACAATAAAATAAATTTTGATATAGTGTTAGGCATATAACATAGTTTAACTTTGTTTAACTTAGTTGGCTTTGAATGCAGTGAAAAAGTGAGAGATAGAAGGGGCTAGTTTGGTTGAATTGTTTAATCTTTCATTTTATGCTTAAATTAGTACACTGGTTTTTAAAAGTTTAGTCTATGTTTGATTATCATATGAGGAAGAAAAAGATCTTTTGAGTAGTATAAGTTCTCCTATATTTTGAATGAAAATGATCAAATCTGATTCACTTAGTAGTCATTAATCAATTTTAAGCTGAAGTAAAATAAAAAACAAAATAGGTCCTCCAGGGAATTTGAATTTTGAAGTAATTCCCTTTCATCTTTACACTTTTTCGCTTAATCTAGAAGAGTAGAACAATAAATCCTAGCCGAGACAAAAATATTTGGTAATTTCTCCTTATTTGCCTAAGTTTTGGTGAATAGAGTTATACGCTATTCGTACTGGCGGGTGGTAACATGTAGTGAGTAAAACTGTCGAGGTGCCTACCCGAACACCACTATTATAAGAAAAATAAGTATAACTTGACATGGGCCAAGTTCATGTAGGAAAATGCTAATAGATAGGGATGTATTCGTGACAATTTTTAGAGGCAAATGTTGGTTTTAAAATGCTACACTTAAAGGCAAACAGTCGTATTATCTCCCTTACAGAATTCTTATACACCTTAAAAGATCAAACATCCATCAAAAAGACCTTTTACCTTTTAAACACTATTATTACCCTTAAGTTGCCACAAATCAAAGTGCAGATTTATAAATTTGAATCGTAGTAACCATATATTACAACTTCCTGCAAGATAATTGGTATTTAGCTTAAAGTACATATATTTACATGTATATTGTCTCATGTTTTACTCATATTTCGTGGATTTCAGATGTAAAAGGTATTGGTTTATATTAATTCGAGATATTTTTATGTGTAGGAATCATCCGGAAGTAATTGGAGGCGAAAGGTGCGAGATTAGAGCCAAAACGAAAGAAAGCAGGAAAAGTTGGAGCGCCGCATGCAGCGGTCCACACCACCTATACAGAGATATTGCTAGCTTAATACGAACTCTACATTCTTAAATGGCTAAAGAAATAAGTGAACCAAGTTCAAGTTCAATTCCCTTATGTAGCACTGTTATGAATTTTGATGTACTTAATGCTATGTTTTGGATAAAAATACTTGTCTGCTGGTTGATTAGAAATATCAATAATTTATATTCTTCTAGAGAAACATGGTAGTTTTTTTTTTGTTTTGACCATACTAAATTAGTACTTTTCATCTTGTCAATTAACCGACACTTAAACATACTAATAAAAGGAAAGAGGTTGAGCTTTTCTTTGTCTCTTGGCGCACGTTAGGTACTAACTAACCTGCGCCCTCGGCAAAAATGGGTGGAAGAGGAAGATCGAAGAAAAACACCAGCAAAGCACCAGGGGTAGAAAGGAAATTAACAGACATCATCATGCGAGAACTGTTAGGTGGTGTCCTGATTTTCTAACTATATTTGATTTTCCTATTTCTTGAAGGAAAGGGCAGCATATTTACTATGATTTTCTAACTATATTTCTTTTCCTATTTCTTGAAGGAAAGGGCAACATATTTACCATAATTGAATTTTCATTCTTGTAGAAGGAAATTATAATTCTTCCATGTTTGGCTAGTCCTTTTTCTTGTAGGAAAATGTTTGGACTTCTATAAACTGAGGATCCTTCCTTCTCATTCAGTAGCATCCACAATGTATCCATATGGAGTTTGAGAGTCGTGTTTAGGGAGAGAACTTTATGGGACAAGTGTTAGTGTGTCGGTTGTGTTTGCCTCTTCGTGAGGTTGTTCTCTCGATATTTTGTATTTTCTTTTATATAGTGGATTGCTCATCTCCATCCGTGGAAGTAGGTCAATTGACCGAACCACGTTAAATGTTTGTGTCTCTTTTGGTATATTTCTCTTTTGTTGTTTGATTTATCGTTGTTCAAGGTTTGCGTTATTAGTTCCCGCATGACATCTGACTTTTTCGGTCCTAGCAAGTGGTATCAGAGCGAGGTTCGAGACAGGTTCATCTTGGCGGGTTTAGTTCTGGCCGCAACCTATTTGACGGTAATCATGATTTTTGTCCGAGAAATTTGACCGAAGTGCTACTCTCGGTGAGACAAACTTTGTGGCGGAGATTTGGAGATGCGACCTGTTGCCGGCTATATGGAGAAGGTGGATCAGATTTTTTTTGTCAGAAAATTCAGGCCAAGGGGGAGAATTGTTAGGGGTTGTCCTGATTTTATTACCATATTTGGTTTTCCTATTTCTAGAAGGAAAGGACAACATATTACCATAATTGGATTTTCCTTTTTGTAGAAGAAAATTATAATTCTTCCATGTTTGGCTAGTCCTTTTTCTTGTAGGAAAAGGTTTGGACTTCTATAAATTGAGGATCCTTCATTCTCATTCAGTAGCATCCACAATGTAGCCATATGGGGTTTGAGAGTCGTGTTTAGGGGGAGAACTTTACGGGACAAGTGTTAGTGTGTCACTTGTGTTTGCCTCTTCGTGAGGTTATTCTCTCGATATTTTGTACTCTCTTTTATATAGTGGATTGCTCCTCTCCATCCGTGGACGTAGGTCAATTGACCGAATCACGTTAAATGTTTGTCTCTCTTTTGGTATATTTCTCTTTTGTTGTTTGATTTATCATTGTTCAAGGTTTGCGTTACTAGTTCCCGCATGACACATGATTTTTTCGGTCCTAACAAGAACAAGGAAAACAAACAACAAAAGCTAAAGAGAAAATGCAAGAGGAAGATCTGGATCCGGTAAGTGACAATGACCCAAATTGGCCAGATCTGAGTAGTGCTCGAGCTAAATTGGCAACACCGGTGAGCCCAAGCATTCTTTAGACACATGTGATGAGTTCCGGAGCTAAAGGAATAGTTGTACCGTCGATCACAATTGGTGGTAAGAAATGGAACAACAAATGCAATCTTGCCAAAGGAACAGAGAAATGTTGAGATCGACACTGGGAAGAACATGCAATATATGAAAGCAGAGCACACTGGGATGGGGAAAGATCATGGGCAGGCTTGTTCCAGGAGAACAAATTTGCAGCTAAGGGTATGAAATTTATCCTACATCCCTCCGGTGATACATGACGGGGAAGTTGTAGTGCAACTGATGAAAGGGGACATTGCAGAGGAAAATTAGAAGTGGAATCGACCAATAAACTTGCACGTGGTGGGAAATACTCCAACTATTGGGGCAATTGAGTGATTCATAGCTAGCCAGTGGAGTAAGGTCAAAAACCCTAAGGTACTCTTCCATAACGATAGGTATTTCATAATTTTGATGAGTAGCTGTGAAGAGAGGGATGAAGTGCTACTGAATGGTCTGTATACTATGAATAGTAGGCCAATCATAATTAGACTGTGGACGGAAGGATTTGATTTCAATGAGGAAGTGCTTAAAACCATACCTCTATGGATCAAATTCCCTAAGTTACTACTTAACTATTGGAGTAACCAGTCCCTAAGCAAAATTTGGAGTGGTTTGAAAAAGCTTTTGTATGTTGATGCATGTACTATAGTGGCTGATAGAGTCTCATATTCTAGGGTGTTAATTGAAATGGATATCACTAGGCCACTACCAGGGAGAATCAAATTATATGAGCCTAAAGGAAAGGTGATCGGGCAGGTAGTACAATATGACTGGAAACCTCAGTACTGCCAGACATGCTATCAAATAGGCCACTCATGTAGAGATCAAAAGAAGTAGAATCAGGATGGAGGACATCAAAGAGGTATTAAACAGAAACAAAAACAAGAATGGAGAATAATGAGGGTGCTTGATACTAATGTGGACATAATTGATGCTCATGGTAGATTCATGGATCAAATGGAATCAAAAGGTGATGAGATATTAGTAAAGCAGGGATATGAAGAACAATGGAAACTTGCTAGAGGAAAGTCAGCATCAAAGAAGAATACGGGACCCATAAGAGAGAATGAAGTGGACATCGACAATGCATTCAAAGCACTAGTTGATACATCCCAGAAGATTGTGCAACTATCTGAAGCTTAGGGGGCAAGAGGTCAGTAGAGAGAAATGACAAAGGAGGAGGCTCTAAAATAACTACTATATCATGATGAATATCATAACATTGAATGTTAGGGAATTGAATAAAGTGTATAAGCAAAAAGAACTAAAAAATTTAGTAAAGAGAATAAAGTAGTAATTATGGTTGTTCTAGAGAATAGAGTCAAGGGAACCAATATTGTTTCAATAATGAAGAAGGTATTTATTAACTAGCAATGAGTAGCTAAATATGACGAGGCACCAAGAGGTAGGATTTAGGTAGTCTTGGACCAAACACAGGTGGATTTTGAGGTTATCCGAGTACTTGGGCAATATATAGTAGGGCATGTGATCCTGAACCAGTACAGAATAAATTTCAACTTTTGTGCAGTATATGCAATGCATACTATACAAGACAGGAAGATACTTGGGAGGACCTGAAGATAACTATGGATGGAGTCAATGGCCCTAGCTTAATAATGGGGGATTTTCATACTATACTATCTAGTGAGTATAGAGTGCAGAGGAATCCAGTACAAGCGACAAAGGTGAGAGATTTCAAAAATTTCATACTGGATACAGGATTAGATGAACTCAGAACAGTGGAGAAAAAAATTCACCCGGACAAACAACCATATCCATAGTAGAATTGATAGAATATTGGTATGTGCAAAATGGATTCAGAAATGGCCTGCCATGGAGGGGATCATTATGAATCCTGATTTTTCATATCACTATCCTTTGAGTATAGCTATTGATGGTACTAATCAAGAAGGTAGGCGACCTTTCAAGTTTCTCAACTGTTTGGAAAGTCACCAAGACATTGATGAAACAGTTAAGGAATGCTGGAGAAATAGGCACAGAGGAACTACAATGTTAAATGTGTGGAATAAGCTCAAAATGGTGAAAGGAGCACAATTGAACAACCAAGAATTTAACAGTATTGGGCACAAGATTCAAGTAGCAAGGAACAAATTAGAAGATATCCAAGCTCAAATGACACTCCCAGGAAATGACACTGAGGCAATACAATAAGAAAAGGCTGCAAAATTTGAGCTGAAAAAGTGGTTGGAGGTTGAGGATAGTGTGTTGAAGCAGAAGTCAAGAATTCAGTGGCTTAAACTTGGGGATTCTAACACATCATTACTCCATGCTTGTGTGAAAAACAGGAAAGCAAAGAATCATATTGGTAGACTAACCAACAGTGCAGGGCAAACTCTCCAAAGTGTTACTGAAGTAGAAGCGGGAATACTGAATTTCTACAAAAAATTACTTGGTCAACAACTTCACAAATGGCAGTAGTTATCCAGAGATCATGGAGAAAGACTATACATTAACCAGGAAGCAACAACTACAACTAATCAAGCCAGTTACTAAAGAGGATGTAAAGAAAGTTATACTAGATAGAGATGATAATAAAGTACTGGGATGTGATGGTTATAGCTCCAATTTTTTCAAGAAGACATGACACATATTAGGTGATGAAGTTACTGCAACAGTAATGGAGTTCTTTGAAAATGCTGAAATGTGCAAAGCCATCAACTACACCACTATTACTTTGATCCCTAAAGTCAAGAACCCAAATAACATCAAGGAATTCAGGCATATTTCTTGTTGCACAGTGCTATACAAGATAATATCAAAAATCCTAACATCAAGATTACAGGAAGTTATGACGGAATTAATAGATAACTGTCAAACAACCTTTGTACCAGGCAGAATGATCACCGATAGCATCATTATGAGCCATGAATTGGTAAAAGGCTATGGGCGGAATAACATATCCCCAAGATGCATACCCCAAATAGATATGCAGAAAGCCTATGATTCTGTGAAATGAGTATAGATTGAACAAGTGATGAAGCTGCTGGGATTCCCTGAAAAATTTGTGAAGTGGATAATGGCATGTATTAGCACAATTGCCTATTCTGTAATAATTAATGGTAAGTCAGCTAAAGTATTTGAGGCAAGGAAAGGACTGAGACAGAGAAATCCCCTATCTCCAGCCTTATTTGTGATGGCCATGGAGTATCTTAGCAGACTACTGAAGCCATTGAAGGATAACAAGAAGTTTAAACTTCACCCTAAGTGTGCCAAAGTCAACTTAGTGCAATTGAAATTTGCTGATGATCTGCTTCTTTTCTGTAAAGGGGACAAACAATCAATCAAGATACTCCATCAACAATTTCAAGTATTTTCTGCAGCCTTAGGACTGATTGCAAATACAAATAAAAGTTGTATCTACTTTGGATGAGTGGACAACATGACTCAACATCATATTATGGACATGCTAGGGTACACTAAGGAGAACTACCTTTTAAATACCTGGGTGTCCCACTGAGCACCAAGAGGTTATCTACTATCCAATGTGAACCTCTAATTGATAAAATGCTAAGCAGGAACCAATGTTGGACAACAAAAGTCTTGTCATATGCCTGAAGAGCAATGCTAATTGAGAGTGTTCTAGTTACAATTCAAACATTCTGGGCTCAGATATTCATTATGCCAAAGAAAATCATTTATTTCATAGAAACAATATGCAAGAGATTCTTATGGTCAGGAGTTGCTTAACCTACCAAAAAGGCATTGATTGCCTAGGATAAACTGCGTGCTCCAAAGGTAGCAAGAGGACTAAACTTCATCAATGTCGAGTTGTGCAATAAAGCAGCTATTTGCAAGCTCTTATGGAATATTTGTACAAAGAAGGAAAAGTTGTGGGTCCAAATGATTCATGCATACTACATAAATGGGAACACTATATGGAATACAGAAGCCAAGAGTGCATCATGGGTCATCCAAAAGATATTCAAAACAAGAAGCTACTTTGAGGTTGCTGGATATACAGAAGAGGAGGTAAATATGACGGAGAGATTCTCTGTAAGACACATATACAAAGCTATGCTAGGGGAGTTTCAGAAGGTGCCATGGACTTTGGTACTTGTAGAAGGTGCCAAGGGAACTGGTCCATCTGTTCCTCTTGTTGTTTCTTTGACTTCTGAAGAGTTGATTCACGTCTCCAGCTTGAGACTTGTTATTCTATTCTTATCATTAAGTTTGTTTGATCATCAAAACATAACAAGAATGAATATATCCTATCACAAATAGTAAAGGAAAGTAACAGTCCCTTGATTGGTTGCCTCTTTAAAGTTTAACCGTGTGTAAAATCACAGAAAACGATTTTAAAATGTTGCTATGAGATATCAAATTATCAATAGGATGCGAAAAATAAACTAGATTGTTTTAATTTGTTTAAGTAAACTAAACTCTACAGAACGAGTAAAGGACATTCAATAAATTTAAAAAACAAGAGCTCAAGGTTTCTTTTTTCTACCCCTTCTTAAAAGAAGTTTCTGAAACTGTTGTGTCTTTACCACTCTGCTAAGTTGCTTAGCCCTAGAGATCTTTGAATTATTATATATATATGTTACACTTAATTATCAGAATGTCGGATTCCTTTCACTTTAGATATGTGAGTTGGCCCTGCAGATGGGGTTCTCTGTCTATTAACTGTTTTTCCCTTTTAAATTTTTTATATCCATTGGCAGGTAAAGCATAGCCTACAATTTTATATACTGCCATGCACAGTAGTTGCCCTAAGGACCTTTTCTTTCATTTAATTCTTTGGCTTTAGTTTTACTGTTATTTTCTCTTAACTTACTCTATGTTACTCTTATGTAATATCCTTGTAAGTTGTAAATAATACAATAGATTATGGTGGAGGTGGTATGCATTATTTTTAACCAAAAGTCTTGAGTTCGAATTTTAAAAGTAAGACTTTCCCGCGTGAATATTGAGTTAGTCAAGCTCCAAAATAGATCTATACCATATATCAAATAAAAAACCAATTTTTTTTTAATCGTAAATGTAAGTTGTGGTTTCGACGCTGACGTTCCTTGCCCCCTTCTTAGTGGCATAGCTCAGTTTATTGAAGAAGGTTCAATTAAATTCCTTTAATTTGTCAAAAAATGTCACTGTACAAATAGGAAAATATATATATATAAACAAGGCAGATACGCCTAGTATTGGAGTACGCTTTTTATGATAGTTTGTGGTAATATTGTCTTTGGTGTCCTTAATTTGCATCAGCGATTAGTCAATTGACTAATACAGTAAATTATATAGCACTAAAGTACCGTTAACTGACAAATTCAAGCAAAATAAATTGTACTATTAACACCATGAAACTTGGCTTAATTTTCTTAATGCTCTTATAATATTAAAAATTAAAAAGTGTATCTTATTTAACAATAAAGTGTTGGGGACACATTTAACTCTCTCTCTATATATCATGGTCCAAATATCCCATAATCTATCACTACTTTTCCATGCATGCAACATGACAGATATGACAGCCACCACATTTTGTATACTATATAATATATGAGCAAGGAATTAAGGTGTGGGGTGAGGGTGGGTGAGGGGGGGAGGGGGGTACAACTCAAGAAGTTTAATTTAAGAAGAAGCTTAAAGGTTAAGAAAGTAAAGATATTAACCCCTCTCGAACTACTAAAAAGTAAAAAAATACAAAAATGGGACTAGAGTAAGAACAAACCAGGACCCAAACTGTTATATTATGTATATATATGCTACTACCATAAAGCCCTTCACTTTATTTGAGCTCCATTATTCTCATATTCTCTCTTTGCTTTATCTTTTCTTGCTTTGCTTTCTCTCTCCCTTTGGCAAGAATAGTATAGCCTTCTCTCTCTCTCTACCTTCCAATTTGATGTGATTCTCCACTAACAATTAATATCCCCTTCCAAAAAACTCCATCTAACTTTACAAAAGAGAATTTTAAAGATCATTCAAGAAGCTATGGTTTTTTCCTCAATTCCAGCTTATCTTGATCCAGCCAACTGGCAACAGGTATGGTTTTTTACCCCCTTCATTTTGATGCTTAATTCTAGCCATGGCCAAAAAAGAAAAAGAATTCATTAAAGATAATATTCTTCTCACCTTTTTTATTTTTTTAAAAAAAATTCTTCCTTCTTTTTTCATCTTTAAATTTCTTGCATATACTTTGATATCTTAGTTTCTTCTTTTTCAGCAAACTGGAGGTAATATTCCAAATCATCATCAGCTCACATCACCACTATCTCAGACTGCAGCACCGCCGCCACTACCACCTCCACCACCACCTCAACCACATGGCGGCGGTGGTGCAGGTTCTATCAGGCCGGGATCGATGGCTGATCGAGCCCGGCAAGCTAACATACCTATGCCTGAGACAGCCCTAAAATGCCCTCGATGCGAATCATCAAACACCAAGTTTTGCTACTTCAACAACTATAGTCTTTCGCAGCCTAGACACTTTTGCAAGACTTGTAGAAGGTACTTTTAAATAAATAAACTAGATTCATCTCAAGTACATAATATTTTTAATATAATTCATGTATTACGAAATTAACCTTAATTAGATGCATATGTATGAATTTATCCACGTGAACTAGAAAAAAGGGAGAAAATTTAATTAAATATCATATATGTATTAGACCAGCTAAATGCCCAAGTACTATAGCCATTTTATGTAAGTCAAGTTAGGATCAGTAAACAAGATTACTTTATTTCTTTCACTTGTCTTGGAGAGAAAATGATTGATTTTTTCAACAGGTACTGGACTAGAGGCGGCGCTCTGAGGAATGTCCCCGTGGGCGGTGGTTGTCGGAGAAACAAAAGAAGCAGTAGCAAAAGCGGTAACAACAATAATAATAATACGTCCAAATCTCCAGCTTCTAGCACAAGTACTGATGGTCGTCAAGCTGCTAATAATAATTCTGGTTCTACAAGCACAATTTCTTCACACAGTAATAGTTTTTCTGGTCCAACATCAGCAGCTAGTTTATTAGGTTTAATGTCCCCTCAAATTCCACCTCTACGTTTCATGTCACCTTTAGGTCAATTAACTGATCATCACCATCATCATCATCATCAGTTCAGTACTCCTGGTAATAACATGAACTTGAATTTTTCTACGAGTGGTAACGTATTAGGCGGTACCAGTGAAGGTATGATGGTTAATAATAATAATAATTTGCTCGGTGCTGGTGCTGGTGGTGGAGTTGCTTCACTTTTATCAAGTGTAAACGTTGAACACTGGCGGATGCAGCAGCAGCAAATGGCACAACAATTTCCGAACTTTTTAGGCGGATTTGATCCGTCTAATTCGCCTTCTGGTATTAATAACTACCAGTTTCAAGGTGGTGTTAATGAGGCTGTACAATTTCTTGGTGGTAATACTAATGAGAGTACTACAAGTCAAATTAGGCCGAAAATCTCGACGTCAATGCTAAATCAGATGGCTTCAGTGAAGATGGAAGATAACAATCATAATCAAGATCAATCAGCTTTGTCAAGACAGTTGTTAGGAATTCAAGGGAATGAAAATTGGAATAGTACTGCTAGTGCTTGGAGTGATCTTTCTGCTAGTTTTAGCTCTTCTTCTACTAGTAATGCCTTATAAAAAGTCAACAAAAATGTCCTTTTTTTTTTTCTCGGAGCGGTCATTTAAGGGCCTTAGCTGGTGATCTGGATTGATTCCTCTCGACAGTGAAGCTTATTTCCCATCGTCTCACTAGTCGATATATTTTATCAGCAAAAGCTTCTAGTGAAGATCATCTAAAAACCCTAGATTTGGTAGTCTTTTTCTCCTTTCAATTTTAAGTGTTTTCTTTAGATATATTTGTAGTTTGCTATATGGTAATATGTTAGAAGATGTTTAGAGGTTGAGTGAACTTTTTAATTAGTTCTTTGTAGTAGCTTTTATGTAGACATGAAGGTCTAATTTTCAATGTAATTGGCTCTAGGTGTTGGGCTGTAAAGGTGATCATATGGCTAACATTTCTAATGGTATATCATCTTCATGTTTGAAATTTTATGGAATTTGTGTATTTTGATTCGACTCTTTTGCCAATGTTTCTTCCTACAATTCTCTTCATGGGTTTATTATTGCTTGGCGTAGAGTACCATTTATCCACACACACACCAAAAAAAATAATCTTAGGACTACTTCACATTTTATTAGGACATTGATTATTTCTTATTTCTAGCAAAGGATTTTCAGCTAGTCATGATGGTCTGAAGCAATGTTGTTCTCGAGTATATATAAGATTAAGAAACTTGACTTAGTAATTGAATTTGAATTTTAAATATGGCTGTTAAGGTATATTATCAATTTGATAAAATTATGTATCCCACTTTAATCCATTTTATAATAGGAATTCTCATAATCACAATCCATATTGAAGCTTAATTTCTAAGGTAATATGTTTCCGACCAACAAAGATTGTGGTGGAGTAATAAGTACTCCTTCATCTTTAATCAAAGGTTTCGGGTTTTAATCCTTGATATGGAGTCATCTTTGCTTAGTGTTTGGTGCAAGAATGAGGGTTTTAAAAGGAGATTGTATATTCTTCAATAATGTTCATATTATTCAGTTTATAGGACAGTATATAGTACTACGCCAAGACGCGTTTTTGTGTAAGCTTATGCCATATATGCTTAATAATTATTCTTTTCACTGGTGTTAGTCACTTCATGTTATTCTGGGATTTCAATATATTATGCTTTTTAATTAATGGGTGTAAGATATGAGCTGAAATAGAAAGGAAAAAAGAATATTAAGAAGCAACTTTCTAGAGATTCAGTTGCTTCCAGCTACACTTCTAGAGATTTGATATGAGCATTAGAATTTTTTTTGTAATTTTCATTTTTTAAAATTGCTCCCAATCTCATCCACGTGCCTCATTTTACAAAAAAAAAAAAAAAAACATTTGAGAGTATTTATATATACTAGAGTATGTGGCAGCTAGAAAATAAAATATGAAATATTCATTTGGCATTAATTAGGTGTTTCTTTATTAAGCAAATCAATGATTGCCTGGATTTTTAAAGAATCTTTCATCTTTTATTTTACGGATTGCAAGCTTTATGAAATTGTTAAAAAAAAAAAAAAAAAAAAAAAGAATATATATATATATAAAGAGCTCGTCCTGAATTCTTGAGAATGAAGTCAAAACACCAAGATTACTACGTAGTATTTGTGGCGGCAACAAAGATAAAATTTACAACGACTACTCTTTAATGTGAAATATTTTACTCTAAGGTCAAAATAGAATAATATGAGGCTTAATGTTTTAGCGACTGACAAAAAAAAGGTCAAAATAGAATAATATCAGGTTGTGTTTTAGCGACTGACAGAAAAGGGCAAAAACTACCAAATTCATCCCAAAATTACGCTAACATACAAGAGAGGCTACAAACTATTGGGGTCCAATTACATGCCACTGCACAAAAAGATAAAAGTATGCAAAATACTACAACAGTTACCAACTGGCATAAAATTTATAGTGAAGACGAACAAGCGCATATGTTGTTACATATTATATTTTCTTGAGCGTATATATATCTCAATTTTTACGGCAACCAAATATCGTGTTTAACGCTTGTTGTGTAGTCAATCTGGATAACTTTTAACTCTTTTTATTGTTAGCGTAACTTTTTGAATCTTTGTGATCCTATGATTTTTACTTTCGATTTGAAAAAATTTCTACGTTAGAATTTAGTATTCTTTATTTTTTTATTTTCAGGGTTGCCTCTTCCACGTCGTAACAATATCTGCCTGGAAGATATTCCAAGAAGCTCGTGTTTGTGTTACCGATGCATAAGTCGATCATTTGCTATAATTCCGATAATGATATCTGAAACATTAGCCTATGAATTATGATGTGAGAAGATTCTTGGGTCTTAGTAATGATTCCATAATAATAATTCTCAGAATTGGGTAAAAAAGCAATGATGAGAAGCTGAACAGAGAGAGAGAGAGTCAAAGAGGGTAAGACAAACAGTACTGTTACAAAGTATAAACATAAAAATGGGTACAGCCTTCTTAAAAGACTCGAAAAATATGCCCACTCAATTCCACACACACAAAATCATTCCAAACTCCAAGGTTTCTGTTATTAGCAGTACATTTAGTATTCCTCTAGTTCGATTTATATATGACGATGTTGTTTGACTGAAAATAAATTACGAAAGAATTTAAAAAAATTGTAATATGTGGTTTAAAATAGCTCATAAATATTTATTAAAGTTAAATTAGCTTTAAATAAGAAAGTATGATATTTCTTTTAAAATAGACTAAACAAAATGACTGCTATATTAGCGATGAACAAATTGTGTAGCTAAATAGGTAAATTAACGACTAATTATTTAACGATGGATTATCAAAAAATTCTGTTAGCCACGACCGATTTAACAACAGTTTAACGACGAAGTTTATAGCTAATTTCAGTTTTTAAGTAGTGAATAAATTGAGACAGATCTACAGACTGTGGTTTAATTTCTTTTTGTTTACTGTATGGTGGTAGAAGACTTCTTGAGTTCTGTTCCCAATTTGCCACCAAGAATCAGGCAAAAATTTAAAATAAAGCTAGATGAGTGAGATCATCAGAGAGCAGTCAAAGAATACTGAAAGACTGGAACGACGTGACTGACTACTAAGGTTGAAGTGTGCATATTATACTCCAATTTTCTTGTTCTGATTTGTTGCACGACATTCTAGGAAGAATAGAACAGAACTAACTGTTCTTCTAGTTTATTACGTAGATCTTTCTTTATTATAACCTAATAAAGAAAAATTAGAAGTATGATCTATGCAGATTCATTTTTTTCTTTTCTTTGGCTAGCTTTTGTCATAATTTATGTAAAATAATAAAATGTTTTGTAGAGGAAAAGACTAACATCCCATGTATTTGTAACATTATTTTAGCATGTGACCCTATTGCTTTCCAGTCCCCTTTTGTTTTTGGGAATGTTCTCTCACTTTGATTCTTCTTTCCTTTGACTGGTTTTGGGACATTATTAAGGGGTTAGTGGTGGGCACTTGTTAAGCTGAAATAATATTGCTCTCAGCTCCATTTAATTTTGTAATAAAAAATATTATATATACTGATACTGTAAATAATCTTTACCGTATGCGTCATTAATCTGAAATAATATTGTTCAATTTTTATCAATTTCCTTTTTTTTACTAAAGCTAAATCTCGATGAGAGGCCTTAATTTCCTTTTTTTTACTAAAATATTTCTTTTTGTTTTCATTTAAAGTCTATTTTTCCTAACTTCAATTACTAATAATTTTATTAGTAACTTATTGTAATAGTTCTTTTTCAATTGATCATACGACTAATCCGATTAATCTCTACTGAGATGTTGTTAATCCTAAGTAAAATTTTATCAATTTTTATTTAGACAAACTTTTTTTCGCAGATATAATTGTTATAGAAACATTATTCTATGAGAAATATAAGTATTTGAGAAAAACTAAAGTCTTGCTATCTGATGGAGTATATTGATTAGCATAGGCGGACCTATGCAATAGGTAGAGGGGTCACCGGCACCCGTATAGTTCGACAAAACTTTCATTTATATATGTATGTGTCTTTAGATAATAGTGATATATTAATAGTAGGCACCCTATATACAAAGTGAATTTTTGTTGAATCAAAATGTGCACTCGCGACTTTTAAATCCTGGGTCCGCCTCTGTTGATTAGACTATTGTCTTTAACTCAGTATTTCCTTTAACACTTTTAATTGAAAAAATAAGTTTAAACTATCGGTATCAAAGTGAATATTATGTTTTTATTGCGGTTGGGGCAATAAATTTTTTAGATTCTCATGTTCTATTGATCTCAAATTATAATAAAGATATTAAGAATGAACTTTAAATTATATACACTGCTTTTTACTTTTTCTTGTTACTTTTCCTGAGCCGATGGTCTATTGGAAATAACTTCTCTACCTGTTAGCTAGGGTAAGATTTGCGTACAGACTACCCTCCCTAGACCCCACCTTGGTGGGAACATACTGGATTTGTTTGTTGTTGTTATTGTTGTTAGAACATAATCAGTGTAGGTGTATCTATAGAGGCCGCCAACATGTTCGTGGGTTCCCGAAAACCAGTAGCTTTTGCACAGTTATGTATTAGAAAATTTATTAAATATTTATAAATATTTTATTATAAACCTAATTGCTAATTTAAAATTACCGTAAAGCTCTTAAATTTTAAATTCTGAGCCCGTCTCCTAAATGAGTGTATCATTTTTCTGCAAGCATTGTATGTAGTATTTTTCTTAAAATGTGGGAAATCGTGAGGGAGAAGCCAGGAATCTCTGTGGTGTTGGGACTTTTTGTGAGGACCAAGGTACCAACATTTCCATCCAAACATTTAATAAAGCAACTCTCTAGGTACCTTTTTAAATATACATATAATTAAATTTTGTGCATATATAGACAGGATATAATTATGTTACATTATTAGGATAAGTTATTTACAATAATATTAACTATTTAAAGCAAGTCTGATCTTTAATTATTTAAACAATAAAATAAATAATTAACTTGATATAACAGGTTAAAATACCCGATAATAAAGAAAAAGGTCTTTCCACTGTCTATGTTTGTGTGTATCGGTTAAGTCCAACATACAAATGTAATTTTTAGGTTCGTGTGTTATAAAAGAAAAATTCATATATATCTTGCATGAGTTTAATCTGTGTTTAGCACTAAGCAGGACTAGCTTTCTCCTCCTTTTTTTATCAATAAAAATAATGGGACGTAGGAGATGTAGTAATATATGGACAAATACTAAACCATGTGGAAAGTAAAAAAAAAAAAAAGAGAATTTTAAGATTCTCTAAAACGTACTCCCTCCGGTCCAAAATAAGTGATTTTTTGGTTTTTTTTGTGGTTCAAAATAAGTGATTTTTTCAGATTTTAAGAATGAATTAATTATTTTGTTCCTACATTGTTCTTGAAGTAAATAGTGTTGGAGTATGTGTTAGGAGTATTTATGTGAGATAGTAAAAGTTAATATGATCAATTGCATTGCTAATTAATACTAAAAGCTGGATTTCTTAATTTGTGTGAAAATATCTAAAAAATTATTTATTTTGAATCGGAGGGAGTAACTTCTATTCAAGTTGCTCAGTCCTTAGGTGAGGAGTTAGAAGATCCTATTTGTGGAAATCTCTCGCCGTACCCCATATATATCCTTTTGTATAACCATCATGTTTTCGAAGCTCACTAACCTTTTTATTCTGAAGCACCATGTAGACTTATTAGGGAAAGTAAAGTGCCTCTCAATGGAAGGTTACATTCTAAGAACTTTAACTCGAAACATCCAATTAAATACTTATAAATTTTTATTGTTGTAGAAGATCGTGTTTAACTAGCACATAAAAGCAAATAAAGTAGGAAAAAGAATACAAGAATTTAACGAAGTTCGACTAAGCCTAATTATCAAGGCAGAAGCAGAGAAAATTTTGAGCTATAAATCAAAACAAGATCTTTTTGCCTAGGCCTGAGCCTCGAACCTTGCAAGGGCTCTACTAAGTACTGCACAAATCAATCAAGTCTAGGCAATGCCTACTTGTTGGCCAGGAATGTCTTGGTGATCATATCGGTTGGATTATCATGTGCAGACACTTTCTTCGCATCAATAACCCCTTTTGATACAATATCTCAAATAAAATAATATATGAATTTTATATGTTTTGTCCGTTCATGGAACACATATATCTGATTCTTAGTAAGATGAAGAGTACTTCAACTATCACAAAACAAATGTCTTCTTCTGAGCTAGTCCAAAGTCACTTACCAAGTGTTGTATACAAATAGTCTCGTTCACTGTTTTCATAATTGCCACATACTCAGCCTTTGTGATAGACAAAGCAACAACATGCTGCAATATCGTCTTCCAACCGATAACACTACGATAAAGAGTAAAAACATAACCTGCCAGCAATCTTGTCGTATCCAAGTTCCCTGCATACTGAATCAACATAGCTAACTATGTATTTGCTCTACTTGTCTTTGTAAAATGTCAAGCCCACGTCTGCATTCAGTGGTGGACCCAAGATTTTTCTCAACCAGGTTCAACACGTGAAGAAGTAATGTACAAAAAACTCAACAAAAAGATGTTATTAATATTAAAAATTAAAATATATTATTAAAATTAATCTCTTTGAGAAAATATATGATTTAGGGGTTAGTGAAGACTTTTTCTATTTGAGACTAAAGCAGGCGGGGTGGCGACCTCGTCTTAAGATAAGATATATCTCTTCTAATCTCGTCAAGTTCACTTGGATGATAGTCCCTAATGAATATTCTTTCTTTTGGATTAGTCTTTAAGAAATTCATATCTACTCTTTGTCTTTGTTGTTTAGAGAAAAATTCTAATTGGTTCAAAATTTCTTCCACGAGAGGAGCAATTTGAGAAGATGAACTTGATTGTGGCAACTTAGAAGATACTATAGAGTAAAATATCTTTATTAAATTTTAAATTTGATTATCAAATTAAAAATACAAATTACAACACTAATTTAATAAATATATTCAAAATTAAAGCATCACAAACAAGAATAAAGCTAAAATCAAATGTAACTAACATCATTATACTTTTCTTATGACTAAATAAAAACTTAGATTAGTTGGCAAAAAGCAATTTAAGTCACTAACAGTAATATGTAAACACAAATTGACGGGTAGTTGAAAAAAAGAGAGTAAATGGAATAGAACTTTTATGGCCCCAACATAAATGGAATAGCATTATGTTGCTGTTTAGTTTCGAACTCATGACCATTTGAAAAATTTGAACCCTCTTCACAAGTAGGCTGGACACTTACTTTGAACCAAGTGTTCAGAATTTATTTTATTAGAGAATGTCTTCGGAGAAAGATAAAATACACACACACACACACACACACACACATATATATATATATATAAAGAAAGATAAAATATACATATATATATACTTTATTATTTTTTTACGAAGCGGGTTCATATGAACCCTCGTGACTCCATGTGGGTCAGCCCCTGTCTGCTGCACCCTTCAGGTATCTGACGTCATTACTTGCCAAATTATTGGGTGTGCGAATAAATTCCTACATTGATAACTGAAAAGATTTGAACATATGTATAAGGTATAAGGATTTGTCACGACCCAATTTCCCCTCTGTTGGGTATTGTGATGGCATCTAGTCTTAGGGACTAGTTAAGCCTAACCTTTACTAAATAACAACAAAATAAAGAAAATCTAACGGTCTCGATATGGAAATCTTTACAAAAAATTATAATTTCTCAAAACCGGTAGTACAAGTCATAAGCTCTATAGAGTTTACTACAACTTCTAAGTACAGTTGTTTGGAAATAAGTAAAAACAACGTGAATACAAATAGGAAGGTGACTCCGAAGTCTGCGAACGCGGCGACAAGTTTACCTTGAGTCTCCTTAGCAAGAATCTGCTCGGCTAACGATCAATACTTGGATCTGCACAAAAATTTATAAAAGTGTAGTATGAACACACCACAGCGGTGCCCAATAAGTATCAAGACTAATCTCGGTGAAGTAATGACGAGGACTAGTCAAGACACCACTGGTCTAATAAACTAAACAAGCATAAGTATAGGAACAACAATGCATGATTTCTACATGGAAACTACGCAATCTGACTAACAATACAGTAATTACAATAAGAAAAGGAAAAATGACAAGTACAAGCGAAATGCCATAATAATAACACAGAAGAGTGAGCGGAAACACAACTTAAGTTCGAAATCGCAGATACAGCAGGGACAAATAATAACTGAGCAACTACGACAGCTCTCACATCAGATTTTAGTCAACAACTTCACGAAGTACCGAACCTCGGATAAATTACAACTCATGTGTCACAATACCTGAACCCTAACACTTGGCATCCTATGCCCTCATTTCAGTTAATAACTGTACGGACAATTCACATGTCATTTAGAGTCATTCACACATAGAAGGTAAATACAACAAGGGTATCCATGCTCGACAATAACAATAAAACTCCTAAATCCAACGAGAGTGCTTAGCTATGCGTATGCTTGTGCAAGTGTCCTAACATAGTTCAAACCAGCTAGTAAGCATAAGATAAGGAAAGGACAACACGTACAAATGCTTTCTCACAACTTTCACAAGAATAAATCACACAGTTAAGTGTACCATTACACAACATCGACAACAAGAACCCCCCCGGGCCAACAGAAATCATCACAAACAATCTCTGACGCAGCCCACCTTGTCTCGCCACGTGTGCAATAGTAAAGTGAATGCCCACCTTGTCTCGCCACACGCGCACAACAATGTTCTCACCTTGTCTCGCCACATACGCAATCCACACATACATATCCCGCCTTGTCATGCCGCATGTGCAATATCAATAGAAATTACAACACGCTAGAAACCTCGTGCAAGTCTCCATATTAACAACCGCACGCCAGAAACCTCGTGCATCATAATAACCACAACCGCACGACAGAAACATCGTGCATCACCACAATAAGTACAACAACAACAATGACAATAATACAAGATACGGTAAATACATCAACTCAAGAACCTTTTATCACAATAAAGGCAAGCCTAGTTCATAAGGAATAAGCACAATAAAGAATGCTAGGCATAGTAAGAAAAACCAACAAGAAAGAAAATAGTATGTAACAGTCTTACCCAAATGCACGGTTCAACAACAAGAGACTAACACGAATCCGATAACTCTATGTAAGGGCAAGTCAACTAAGGTATATTATATCTAAACTTCCTTTAAGGTTGAGTAGTTACGAGGATATTCAACAATTTCACTTAAGGACAAGCAGTGGGAAAATAACCATAACCTCAATTAAGACCAAATAATTATAGGGTGAGATGATGATAATTACAAATAGAGATAAGAAATTATGAAGATATAGCATGGCAGTAGGATCAAATCTTCAGTTAAGTCAATTAGGCGTCAAATAGGCAATAAGAGTGAATCCAAAAGCAAGTAGTTCTAATTTAAGCAGGTAAAGGTGAATCTAGTAATTACGGAAGTAATCATAGTAAGAACAATTGCATATTCAATGAATACAAGGACCTAAGATCCCTAAAAGGCCAACTTCCCACAAATAAGTCCGAGCACGCACTTGTCACCTCGCGTAAACGGACTACAATCAACATAAAAGACTCAAATCCTAAGGGGTAGTTCCCCCACACAAGGTTAGGCAAGATACTTACCTCAAAGACGACAAATCGGTACTCTAAAATTGAACTTCTTAGGTGAAAAGACCTCTGGATGGCTTAAATCCAACCAAAATAACTTCAAAACACAAATATAACTCATAAGAAACTATTCTGGATCATAAAATCTCAATCTTTAACAAAATCTAAAAATTGATCCCTGGGCCCGCACCTTGGAACCCGATAAATTTTACAAAACCCGAACACCCATTCCAATATGAGTTCAACCATACAAAAGTTATCAAATTCTGATACCATTTCGTCCCTCAAATCGTGATTTTTCATTTTGAAAACTTTCTTAAAAAAATAACATTTTCCTCAACCCAAAACACAAATTAAATGATAAAAATGATGATAAAATCGTGGAATATATTAAATACTAGGTGAAGAACACTTACCCAATCGAATTGCTTGAAAGCCCTACAAAGAATCGCCCAAAACCGAGCTCTACAAGTCAAAATATGATAAAAATGGTCTAACCCTCGATTTGGGAATATATTCTGCCTGCCCAGGTAATTGTACATCGCGATCGCAGAAGAGGAGATGTGATTGTGAAGAAGGAAAATCTGGTGGCCCAGGAACTGAGCTACGCGGACGCGAACAAGGAGATGAGAACGCGGATAACAGTGGACTAAGCTTATGCGATCGCGTACCCAAAGGCGCGAACGCGAAGGACAAGTTGGGGTTCCCCAGCAAGGTTAACAATACGCGAACGCGGAAGGTAAAATGTGAACGCGGTGTAGAACAATTTACAAGTTTGCGATCGCGAACCTTAAAACGCGAACGCGATGAAGGAAAATATGGCAGGTCCATAGAACACTACGCGATCGCGGCTGGGACTACGCAATCGCGAAAGAGGACAACAGACACCTGAAACCAGCAATCCAAAAATAGAAGAAATTGGCTCGTAGCCCATACGAAACACACCTGAGGCCCCTGGGACGCCGTCTATACACACAAACAAGTTCCATAACCTAACAGGGACTCGCTCGAGGCCTCAAATCACATCAAACAATGCCGAAAATGCAAATTGTGCCATGAATCGAACTATGAACTACCAAATCTTCCAACTTCGAAAACTCGTGTCGACACCAATCAAACCAACCTGGAATAATGCCAAATTTTGCAGACAAGTCCCAAATGGCATAATGGAGTTGTTCCAACTCTCGGAATCGCATTCCGACCCCGATATCACAAAAGTCAACTATGGGTCAAACTTCTCAATTTTCCAAACTTCATCTTTTCCAACTTTCGCCGAAATGCCTCAAATTATCCTACGACCTCCAAATCCGACTCCGGACGCATACCTAAGTCCTAAATAACCATACGAAGCTGCTGAAGTCATCCAAAACTCATTCCGGAGTCGTTTACACAAAAATCACATTCCGGTCAAATTCTCACCGCTTAATCTTCCAAAATTAGATTCCTTTTTCTAATTCAACTATGAATCATCTAGTAATTGAATTAAACCATGCATATAAGTCGATACACATAATAGGAAGTTGTTCAAGACCTTATGCCACTAAACGGAACTTAAATTCTCAAAACGACCGACCGGGTCGTTACATCGTCCCCCTCTTAAACAAATGTTCGTCTTCGAACGTGCCAAGATTCGCCCCGAAGTCATCAAATCGTTGAATGCACACTTCCAACATACACCCGCGGGTGATCCCACATCACCCCAAACTACATAAGCCTGACAGCGCCATCTCAACTGTAATTTAGTTTTTCTACCAATATCAATAATCCTTAGAGCCAAAATTCTCACCTTCCATTCATTTCAGAAAGGCCCAATTCTAAATCCATATCCGGTATCCGTCTCACCTAGCTGTAATAACTCATGCCTACACCCATAGAACACAATAACACAACATGACACATCACACATAGGCCCATAATAACATTTCTGATCACAATATGTGCCCGAAATCAAATCTAGCACCACTTATTAGCCTCATATCTGTTAGAACTCTGTTTCAAACCTCCACAACACTAACAATGATGCAAGGAACACGAAGTCCTCATAACTATACACCCGGATCAACAAGTCACAACTAACACCACCGGGCACACACCCTGTAAGCTAAAACTCAAGAAGCACATAACGAAAATGACTGAATACGAAAAGAGAAATACATAAGAGAACTATCAAACAAGCCTGACAGACACAACTCTCTAACAGTGAAATTCTACGAATCAATACAAGGAAAAATCAAAATATATGAACAATCACAAGGATCTCATCCTGATATAACTTCCACTGCGGTACACAGCCCGATTCGAACACATCAAATCAAATGAAATCATGAGGGTCCCACGCTCAACTCTGAATCACAAATAAGATATACATCAAACCAACTGGAACATTTCACTAGATAAATTCTGTCAACAAAATTACAACACGTGCTGGCTCCCTCACAGGTGGAGCATAACAATCATAGCTCGCAACCAAAAATACTCAGGAATCACATCAAGCCTACCGTAATTGACAACATGAATTTAGTACTAGTATCATAAATCTCAATAATGAATAGAAACAAATGATAGATACAGTCTATCACTCATAGAACCTCCTAACAGGGGCAACACATAACCAGAGTATTATTCATGAAAGACACCCATAAGTGGAGCAACAAATAAGGAACTCGTCCCAATAATCAGAACCAAAACGAAATACGAATGGTACACTCTATGACAAATCAAAACATACTTGTACGATAATATCTGGAATAACGGCCTCCAGCCTACTATATGAAACACATCATCGGGTCGGGCCTCCCCTTCTTGGGCGCCCCCTAGTCGCCTGAATACCCCGCTATGACAGACCTTCCCGAAGCCTGGGATAATCTCTCACCATGTGGCTGATATCTCCACACTCAAAGCAACCTCTCTGCTGAAGTGGCTGTGGAAACTGTGCAGTACGAGTACTTTGAGACCCATGAGCACCTGAAACACTGTGCGAAGCAGGAAGTGCAAACTGAACTGGTTGACCCACAAAACCTCTACCATGTTGTACCCTGCCTCCAAAATAAGGACCAGTAGATCTCCCCGGCCTACAAGGCCTCCTCGCCTCTCTTTCCTCTCTCTCCTGGCCTCGCATGTCTTCTCTCTCATAGTCCCACCTGTCATCCCTCTCTCGATCCCACATGCCCTCAACTCGGCGAGCAATCTCTACCACCTGCTGAAATGAAGCATCCGACTCTAACTCCTGAGCCATGCTGAACCGAATATCACACTTGAGCCCCTCAATGAATCTACAGACACTCTCTCTAACTGTAGCGACCAAAGTAGGTGCATGTCTGACCAAATCACTGAATCTAACGGCATACTTTGATAACTGACATAGTGCCCTGGCGCAGCTACTCAAACTACACGCGCCATGCATCACAGAGGGACTGAGGTACAAAATCTCTCAAGAACATCTCTGAAAACTGACCACATGTAAGTGAAGCTGACTCGGCCGGGCTACCCAACTCATATGCCCGCCACCACTAATAAGCCGCTCCCCTGAGCTGGAATGTAATAAAAGCAACCCCGCACGTCTCCACAATACCCATAGTACGAAGAATGTAGTCACACTCCTCCAGGAAACCCTGGGCATCATCTGTCGCCAATCCACTAAAGGTTGGAGGGTGGTACTTCTTGTACCTCTCAAGTCTAAGTTGTTCTTCCTCAAATGTTGCTGCCCTAACCACGGGCTGAACTGGGACCACAAGTTGTGCTTCCATGACACATGGAACCTGACCAACATGATATTGCCACTCTGGAGTGTGGGCGGTAGGAGTCTGAGCTCCTCCCCCGGTCTGTGAAGTAGTTGGTGCACTCGAAATCAACCCCGCCTGAGTCAATGTACCAATCATACTCAGGAACTGTGCCAAGGTCTCCTGAAGTTCGGGGGTAACAGCAGGCGCCTCTGGTACCTGCCTCCCAATTGGAACTACTGGCAGATCCTTAACAGCTTATATCTGCCCTAGCTACGACACATGCTCCTCGTCATCCTCTGCCTCTGCCCCTAGCGACATCTACTCCGGGATAACATCATCAGGGACCACAACTCGTGTCCTCACCATCAGTGAGAAAATGGAATGATAAATTTCAATCTTCAAGATCAATGAATTCTCACGATAGGAATAAAGGAATTGAAGTTATCCTAATAGTTCCATAGCCTATCGAAGATAAGTACAAACGTCTCTGTACCGATACGCAAGACTCTACTAAACTCGCTTATGACTCGTAGCACCTATGCACCTAGAGCTCTGATACCAACTTGTCACTACCCAATTTCTTCTTTGTTGGGTATCGTGATGGCACCTAGTCTTAAGGAGTAGTTAAGCCTAGACTTTACTGAATGACAACAAAAGAAAGAAAATCCAACAGTTCGATATGAAAATCCTTAGAAAATTTACAATTTCCCAAAACCGGTAGTACAAGTCATAAACTCTACATAGTTTTTACAACTTCTAAGTTCAATTGTTTGGAAATAAGTAAAAACAATGTGAATACAAATAGGAAGGTAACTCCGAAGCCTGCGAACGTGGTGACAGGTTTACCTTGAGTCTCCCCAGCAAGAATCCACTTGGCTACTAATGATCAATACCTGGATCCGCACAAAAATATGCAGAAGTGTAGTATGAGCAACCACAGTGGTGCCTAGTAAGTATCAAGACTAACCTCGGTGAAGTAATGATGAAGACTAATCAAGACACTACTGGTCTAATAAACTGAAAAAGCATAAGTATAGGAACAACAATGCATGATTTCTACATGGAAACTACGCAATCTGACTAACAATACAGTAATTACAATAAGAAAAGGAAAAACGAAAAGTACCAGTAAAATTCCATAATAATAACACAGAAGAGTGAGCGAAAACACAACTTAAGTCCGAAATCACAGATACAGGAGGGACAAATAATAAGTCAACAACTACGACAGCTCTCACATCATATTTTAGTCAACAACTTCACGAAGTACCAAACCTCAGATAAATTATAACTCATGTGTCTCAATACCTGAACCCTAACACTTGGCATCCTATGCCCTCATTTCAGTTAATAACTGTACGGACAATTCACATGTCAATTAGAGTCATTCACACATAGAAGGTAAATACAACAAGGGTATCAATGCTCGACAATAACAATAAAACTCCTGAATCCAACGAGAGTGCTTAGCTATGCGTATGCTTGTGCAAGTGTCCTAACATAGTTCAAACCAGCTAGTAAGCATAAGATAAGGAAAAGACAACACGTACAAATGCTTTCTCACAACTTTCACAAGAATAAACACACACAGTTAAGTGTACCATTACACAACATCGACAACAAGAAACCCCCCAGGCCAACAGAAATCATCACAAACAATCCCTGACGCAACCCACCTTGTCTCACCACGTGTACAATAGTAAAGTGAATGCCCTCCTTGTCTCGCCACACGCGCACAAAAATGTTCCAACCTTGTCACGCCAATATAGCAACCCACATATACATATCCCTCCTTGTCATGTCGCATGTGCAATATCAATAGAAAACATGGCATGGTAGAAACCTTGTGCAAATCCCCATATTAACAACTGCACGACAGAAACCTCGTGCATCACAATAACCATAACCGCATAGCAAAAATCTCGTGTATCACCACAATAAGTACAACAACAACAATGAGAATAATACAAGATACGGTAAATACATCAACTCAAGAACCTTCGATCACAAGAAAGACAAGGCTAGTTCACAAGGAATAAGCACAATAAATAATGCTAGGCATAGTAAGAACAACCAACAAGAAAGAAAATAGTATGTAGCAGTCTTACCCAAATGCACGGTTCAACAACAAGAAACTAACACGAATCTGATAACTTTATGTAAGGGCAAGTAAACTAAGGTATATGATATCTAAACTTCCTTTAAGGTTGAGCAGTTACGAGGATATTCAACAATTTCACTTAAGGACAAGCAGTGGGAAAATAACCATAACCTCAATTAAGACCAAACAATTATAGGATGAGATGATGATAATTACAAATAGAGATAAGAAGTTATGAATATATAGCATGGAGGTAAAATGATCAAATCTTCAGTTAAGTCAATTAGGCGTCAAATAGGCAATAAGAGTGAATCCAAAAGCAAGTAGTTCTAATTTAAGCAGGTAAAGGTGAATCTAGTAATTAAGGAAGTAATCATGGTAAGAACAACTGCATATTCAATGAATACAAGTACCTAAGATCCCCAAAAGGCTAACTTCCCATAAATAAGTCCGAGGACGCACTCTTCACCTCACGTACACGGACTAAAATCAGCATTGAAGACTCAAATCCTAAGCAGTAGTTCCCCTACACAAGGTTAGTCAAGATACTTAACTCAAATATGACAAATCAGTACTCTAAAATTTAACTTATTGGCTGAAAAGATCTCCGGACGGTTCAAATCCAACCAAAATAACTTCAAAACACAAATATAACTCATAAGAAACTATTCTGGATCATAAAGTCTCAATCTTTAACAAAATCTAAAAATCGACCCAAAAGTCGACCCCCAGGCCCGCACCTCGGAACCCGACAAATTTTACAAAACTCAAACACCCATTCCAATATGAGTTCAACCATACAAAAGCTATCAAATTCCGATACCATTTCGTCTCTCAAATCGTGATTTTTCATTTTGAAAATTTTCTTTAAATACCAACATTTTCCACTACTCAAAACACAATTTAAATGATAAAAATGAAGATAAAATCATGTAATATATTAAATAATAGGTGAAGAACACTTACACAATTAAATTTATTGAAAACCCCACAAAGAATCACCCATAACCGAGCTCTACAAGTCAAAATATGATTAAAATGGTCTAACCCTCGATTTGGTAATATATTCTGCCTGCCCAAGTAACTGTACATCGCGATCGCGGAAGAGGAGATGCGATCGCGAAGAGGGAAAATTTGGTGGCCCAGGAACTGAGCTACGCGAGCACAAACAAGGAGATGCGAAAGCGGATACCAATGGACGAAGCTTATGCGATCGCGTACCCAAAGACGCGAACGCGAAGGACAAGTTGGGGCTCTCCAGCTGTCACACCTCATTTTTCACCCGGTAAAGGTAATAAGGAGTTTTTCCACTTTAAGTGACATTATTCGATTTTTGAGATTTATTTTATTCAGATTCACCACCCGGACTTTTTACGGTGTTCCGGGACACCATTTATTTATTAGAAATCCCAAAACCGAAGAATTTTGACTCTGTTAAATTTTCTGCGAACCAGAAATCCGGGTAAGGAATTCTGTTAACCCGGGAGAAGGTGTTAGGCACTTCCGAGTTCCGTGGATCTAGCACGGTATCTTAATGATTAAACTTGGCCTAAGTTGCTTAATTACTGCTTTTGTATCTATGTGCATTTTTACATCTTTACCGCTTTTATTATTCATTTGTATTTAAAGAGTTCTTTGGAGACGGGTCACGTATGCGTAAACCCGTTGAACTTGGGATGTGTCAAAAATCATGTCACGTGGACGTGTACATATTTCTCGACACTGAATTCATTTAAAGTTGGGCAAGCGCGTATTTTGTTGTATTGTCAAAAAGAAACCGAAATCACGTCACGCGGGCGTGTACGTAATTCCGATAATTTTTAGAAACTCGTTCCTAAAAGTGTCTCTACGAGTGTTCATTTTAGTTTTTTATTTGTGTTATGTAAACGTATACACAATTTGAGAAAAGGTATTTTTGGTTGTTTTCATTCAAAGTTACGTAAACGTATACTTTGATTTTTTTGTTGTTTAAGTGTTCAAGAATTCTAAAGATATCAATTGCCAAACTAAAGACGAGTCTGACTGTTTTTGTTATTTCTATAAAATTGTCTTCCTAAATGATCTTCTAAGACTAAGGAGAAGGTTATGAAAATCGTTGTGGATAGATGCATAATTTAGCTATTTGAAGGTAAATGAGTGATGTGAAAATTGTTTAACTAAGTTAATGCAAGAAAAATCTATTATATAAGAAAGCTAAGCCATAAAGGAGCAAATAGTGAATGGCCTACGTGAAACAACCAAACATGTAGGAATCCGCCATAATCCTTTATCAAACACATGATTCACGATTAATTTAGGTATTTAACATGATTAACTAATCAACAACTTTTAAAATCTTAGTAGAATGCCCAGCATTCTAACTCTTAATAAAATCTGAGTTACATTTTAACTTGTTCAAGCAATAACAAAGATATTCATTAATACTCTTTACAAATACAAAATAATAAGCACTGGAGCATATAATTTCATTTGTCTGGTGAAAGACAATTTTTTCCAAATTCGTTTCTTACCAAGGTTGGCTCCAGATTTTGCGTGAATTCTAACTATCACATATTACCAAGATATACAACATATACAACATTATTACCAAGACACACAACATTTCATCATGTAGCTCACTCATTTCAGCTTATATATCGCTAAGCTATACAACTGATCTTCAAACAGCTATCAGATAAAACAGAAGCTAATGATTAAAAAGAGGACAGGAAATTCACAACAAAAAATTTCAACGACTTTCAACATTATATACATATCTCCCACATAGCATGTTCACTTTTCACTTGTCATTCAAGGTTCAAAGGGTGTACCTGATTGCAGCAAATGAACAAAAATGAGAAAATATGCCTCTGAAATCAGTGACTAATCAGCAAAATACAGCAGCATAACCAATAGAAAGAAACCAAAGAAATCCCAGAATTGATTTCAACTTCAAGATTCAGCTTCGAAATACCAGTGTTAAACCCAGAAGAACCAAGTTTAAATCATCTTTATTTTTGTTGTTTTTGTATTCTTTGTGTAGAGAGGTGAATGAACAGAGTAGAAAATTTAGAACAACTCCCTTTTTTAAAAATGCATAAAAAACACAAAATTGCAGAAGAAAATTGTTTTGAAGCTCTGTTTTTTTAGTGTAGATAGGCCAATTTCAGAATGTATTTTTGAGAGTCTATTTTCGTGTGTCCCTTTTGTGTGAGTGAGTGTCCCTTTATATAGGGAGGAAACCCTCCTATTTCCCCATGTGCCAATCCCTGAAATTAAGGGAGAAGGGAAATCTTTTTGTAACAGATTTCCTACAGCTGTCTCTTCTAGATGTTTCCTAACAAATTTTCTGATTTCCAAATTCTTTTCAACCCTTTATGTTCTGCTTAATACAAATAACCACCCTACTTTTTGGCCTAGTTCCTGGTTTTCAATACCCTATATTTCCACATTCCTTTGAACCCCCCTTCAAGTTTTAATTTCAACTAAACACAAGATATGGACACATATTAACCAATCAAACTTTTAACAAGTTAATCGACAATTATGCAATTGAAACCAACCATTTACATTCAGTCAAAAACAGAAAATCAAACCTAAGAACTTAATTCCAAATCGTGTAATTAACTTTAATAACCTATTTTTAAACTGAACTAATTTGAAAATAACAACAACTACCTATTTGGTACCACACTTAAACAAAAGGCAACAAACAACCACGGAAAAACAGAAATAAAGGACAAAGAACACATACTAGTTTGGCCGGAAACATTTGAAAAAGACAAGGCGAATCAATGAGCGGTGATGACGAGGAATCCTAGCCCGTTAGATTTGACTTGTCCGGAATCCGGCAAGCTTCCGAATGAGCCAAAAATGAGACTAATCAATTGTTCTTACTGAGAACAATTGATTTGTATAAGTTTCGACTCGAATCGAGTCTTGAAACTGTTAAGATCGGAAGGGGAAACAGATTAGGGGTTTTTGTTCTTTTTTTTATTGACTCTCAGATCTGGATTTGACGCAAATGGGTGAGGATTTTGGGGAAATTAATGGTGGGATAGGGCTGGGGAGAGGAAGGAGGTTGTATAGAGGAAATTTGGGGTCAATTGGTGGAGCTCCGCTGCCGGTGGCAATTTTCGGTCGGCGGAGCACGGCGGAGGAACGGTGGTTCTGGTGAGGTAAAGAGAGAGGAGTGAGAGAGACGGATAGGGGGGGGGGGGAGGTGTAATACTTTAGGTTCAAATGGGGTATGGGGTGGTTAAGACAGTTATATACTTAGGGGGTTGTTAGTTTAGGACCGTTGGATCAAGATGATCAAATGGCTGGGGGGTTTGGTATAGTGAAACGGGGTCGTTTGGATTGAAGCTGGGGCAGGCCGGGTGGGTTTAATTTGGGCCTGGGGTGTAGAGAATAGCTTGGTCCTGGGAAGGCCAGCCAGTTCCCGTTTTAGGCTTGTTTTTGCTTCTTTTAATTAAATTAATTAGTTAATTAAACGCTAATCACAACAATGTAATGACTAATTTTGATTTTTTCATGTGACCTCAAATTATTCGTAAATATTAAAACCACATTATGATTGTGCGTGCAATAATTATTCACAAATAACACTGAAATTCAAATAAATTTATAAAACTAAATAATTTATCGAATTTTGTAGGACTATATGGTAGGTAAAAAATCACGTGCTCACAGCTGCCCCTCTTTGCTCAGAAACACGAAGAGTTTTCGGGCAAAGACAAAGTGAGCAGTCATGAACGAATTTACCCATTCATATACTCCATTGTGAAGCGTTTTTGAAAAGTTTGACCGAACCCTGCTTCAAAGGTTGCCTACATATCCTTGGCTATAAAGGAATCAGATCAGTGTAGTTCTGGAAGTTTTTGGTAGCTGGGACTACCGGGTAACTGTGGTTTCACTGCAGCTTCTGCTGTTACTGCTGTTACTGCTTATTACACCAAAGTGACAAAACAAAAGACTAACTAAACCTATCAGCTGCTAGTTACAATATTTCTATCTAAGACTTGGTCTTGAGTCTTGGCCTTTGCTGACTCTTACCTGGATCTTGATGCTTGTTAGCCGCAGGTGTTGGTTTTGTCTTATCATTCCTCGGATCAAGGCAGGATACACCGAACGGATGACTTCAAACGTCCTGAGTAGTGCATGTCTTCCTCGTTTCTGCACTTTGGATTTGACCTTCTCTTTTCTCTTTTTATTTTTATTATTCTGGATCGAGGCTTCTTCTTTTGGTCGTCTCGAGTCCAATGTCCTAAAATGCAATCTGCACAAAATCAAAAAGCAAACGAACGAAATTTTCTGCCCTAGTTTCCAATAGGAAAATTTCGTGAGTTATTGTAAGGAAAATCTACACTACTTTATTATTGAAAGCGGTGAACAGGTTATGCTGTCATTAAGAAAAGATCACCAGGTTATGCTAGTGTCTGAGGAGGATCAATGGGTTATGTCATTGTCAAGAAGGAAATCACCAGGTTATGCTGGTGTCTGGGAAGGTCAACATGTTATGATGTTGCCGGAAAAGAGATCACTGGGTTATGCCAATGTCAGAAAATGATCAACAGGTTATGCTGTTGTTAGGAAAGATTACCAGGTTATGCCGGTGTCTGGAAAATGTTCAACAAGTTATGTTGTTGTCAGGAAAGATCACCAGGTTATGCCGTTGCCAGAAAAAAGAGATCACTGGGTTATGCCAGTGTCAGGAAATGTTCAACAGGTTATGCTGTCATCAAGAAAGATCACCAGGTTATGCCGGTGTCTGGAAAGGTCAACAGGTTATGCCATTTCCGGAAAAAGGAGATTACTGGGTTATGCTAGTGTCAGAGAATGATTAACAAGTTATGTTGTTGTCAGAAAAAGATCACCAGGTTATGCCGGCGTCTGGAAAGGTCAACAGGTTATGTTGTTGCCTGGGGAAAGAGATCACTGGGTTATGCCAGTGTCAGGAGATGATCAACAGGTTATGCTGTTGTCGGAAAGATCGCCAAGTTATGTCGGTGTCTGCTAGGGAGTGGGCCCCTATGTTGGAAGGATCATCGGGTTATGCCGGCATCAGCTAGGGAGTGGGACCCTATGTTGGCATCAACTTAGGACTGGGATATCCTAGGTTGGCATCGAGTTATGTCGGCATCAGGTTATGCTGGCATCAACTAGGGAATGTAGACCCTATGTTGGAATCAACTAAGGAGTGGAATATCCTATGTTGGCATCGAGTTATGTCGGCATCAGGTTATGCTGGCATCAACTAGGGAATGTAGACCCTATGTTGGAATCAACTAAGGAGTGGAATATCCTATGTTGGCATCGAGTTATGTCGGCATCAGGTTATGCTGGCATCAACTAGGGAATGGTGACCCTATGTTGGCATCAACTACGGACTGGGATATCCTAGGTTGGAAAATGTGTAGCTAGGGATTGAAGACCCTATACCACTTTAGGTTTGGACTGTATTCAACATCGTTTTCTTCTTTTCTTTTCTTTTCATTTTATTTTGAGTGAATGCAGGAAAGAATTTTGGAGAAAACTTTCCTTTTTGGAGTTGTTGCTGCAGAGCTGCTTCTAGCTCTTGCGCCTTTTCTTTTGGTTACTCTTTCATTTTGGAAGGTTGCTTTTGAATTACACCTGTTTCCTTCAAACAAAGAACAATTGTCAGTTTGAAACGGCGGTTGGTTTTGCGGCCTTGATTATTTCAAATTGTTTGATCTTGGCCCCTCTGATGAATATTTCAACTTCTTGCTTGCTTGTTGGGGATTGGGTTTTATCTTGAATCCCAAGGATCTTGCCTTTCTGGATGGCGATTGGTCACGTGGGATCCAACATCCTCACTTTGTTTTGCCTTTGTAGGCCTTTCACTTTTGACTTGTTTTTCTTTTGGATTTTAGAACATCAGGGGGGGTTTTGGCCCCTCAAATTCTGCTGCAATGGTTAGTCGCGTGGGACTTGACCTTTCCAACTTTGTTTCGGCTTTATTGGCCTTTCATTTTTGACTTTTCTTCCAGCTTTAGCTTTAGAGAATTTGGAGTGCTTCGGCTTTTTTTGAAATTTTGCCGAGATGGCTAGCCACGTGGGACTCAACCTTTCAACTTCCTTTGCCTTTATAGGCACTTCCATTTGATTTTTCTCCTTTCAAAAGTTTTGCGTTTGAAGCATCAGCCGTTGCGGCCAGTCGGGATCGACTCGATGCCCCTGATGAGGCTAGGTGCCCTTTGCATATTGGCCCGTGTCAAACGAGAACCCTGTAAATAAGTTTTTCCATCCTTTCTTTGCTTTGCATTAGAAACTAGAGTCAGACTAAAGGGATTGCAAGAGAATAACAAAGAAACGGAGACAATGAATTTTGACAAAGAATATCCCTTTCAGGGGAAAATAGAAGAAGGACTTATCTGGAGTGTATGAGGCCTTCAATGAACATGACATGTGTCTTGGACTGGATGACTGGTCTATATAAACCATCTAAACTCTCAGAAATCCGTCACGACTTTTACCTCGAGGTTGAGAAACCTTGCCCCAGACCATGTCGATATCAGTGACCAATCATCCTCTTTTCGATTAGTAGTGCCCTTTTCGGGTTTTCACCAACTAACCTCTCTCATTTCTCTTCTCGCCATCGCCTTGTAGTGCTCTTTGCGAGTTTTCACTAACAAGACTATCATTTTTAGTTTCTCTACTCACCGTCGCCTAATGGTGCCCGTGTGGGTTTTCACCGATAAGACTCTCTCATTTTAATTTCTCTCTTTGCTTATATCAAATCCAAATAGTTGTATCCTCCCATTTTGGCTTTTCTTCACCGATCGATCGGAAGGACTCGAACAGGATTTGGGGTAAAAAGAATTTGTATTGAATTACAACTTTGGAACTTTTCAGGCGAATCATTGCCGAATTTTAACTTTTGCCCCAGCTTAAACTTTTGGGGAAATGTGGATTTTTATTTTGGTGTGACTGAACCCCAGGAAGAGGCTGCCTACGTATCCTTTCGGAATCAAGTCAAACGTAGTTCAGGGAACTTTGTTTTTGATTTTGATTTTTTTTTCTGTTTTGTTTTGCTTTCTCTTTCTTTTGCTTTCCTTGTTCTATTTTTTTTTTCATTTTTTTTATTTTCCTCTTTCTTTTTCATAATTTTTTTCATTTTTCAATAACACTTTTGGGTTCCAAAGAGGGTAATCAAAGAAGAGTAACCGGCTCAAAGGGTTTGCAAAAAGGGTTGATGGTGATTGGGTACCGAGAATGAAAGCCTTCGTCATCCCAACTGGAGAACATTTGAAAATATATGGAGGATCAAACATAGTACATTTTGACTGCACCTGCGTTGACAGTTGTTTTAGGGACATTTTCTTCGAGCCCCAAGTACAATGCACTCTTTTGGCAGTACTCTGGTTGCAATGCATGGACCTTTCCAATCTGAACCAATTTTCCTTTGGTCGTTCCGATTCATTGTTTTATTTTCTTGACCTAACTTCATTTGCATTCTGATTCTTGATTCATTATTTCGAAGTCTGACAGCGTTTTAGGATCTTTTGACTGCACCTGCGTTGATAGTTGTTCCAGGGACATTTTCTTTGATGTATCCCAAGTACAAACACACTCTTTTGGAAATACTCTTGTAGTAATGGTAGACCTTTCCAACCTGAACCAATTTTACTTTGGTTGTTCCGATTCATTGCTTTATTTCCTTAATCTAACTCCATTTGCATTCTGATTCTTGATTCATTATTTCGAGGTCTGACAACATTTTAGGATCTGGGCATGAAGTCCGCAAGCATGTCGTGTTATTGAAATCTGCATTTAAACAGAACTGAAAGTAGAGTAAGAAAAGAGACAAGATTAAGAGACATTCTTGGAAAATGAAATATTAATTCCATTTGATTTTTTTAATTATTTTCTTGATTTTTTTGTTTTGAAGTTTAAAGATAGAAGGGTTTACATCGGAAAGTAAGACAATAAAGTAAACCATCCAGATCACACCATGAGATAATCCGGACGCAAAAAGGATAGCAAGACTGGCTACCGAGACTCCCGTCTGATGGGGGAACTTTCAGGCTTGGCGACCATTTTTTGGCTTTTCTTCTGTCTCGACAATGGATGCAATGGCCTTTAGTGCCGGATCAAATTCTTCATCTTCACAAATCATTCCGACTACTGTCCCAGTGTGAGCAGGTAGGGGATTGTTCATCATATTAGGGTCATCTTCATCCCTAAGCACTATTGCCTGGACCTTGATGAGATCTTCCACTGCTCTTTTGAGAGTCCAACAATCTTTAGTGTGCCCCACTGCTCCTGAGTGGTATTCACATCTAGCATCGGCTCGGTGCGAGGGGGATTCGGGGTTCGACCGATTTGGGGCCACTAGCTGCAACAGACCTATCCTGACCAACTTTTGGAGCAAGCTAGAGTATGATTCACCAATAGGGGTGAACTGATTCTTTTTTAAAGTCTCTCTTGGGCGAGGATTGTATTGGGAAACATTTGATTGGGGATTATATGGAGCTTGGTAAGGATGGACATTTCTGGGAAGTGGAGCTCGGTTTCAGGCATAATTTTGTGGCCGCATATATGATTGCGCGTTCATAACCCCATAGGGAGGCGGTGCTACGGCATATGCAACATCATCTTGATAGGGATAATAGTGTTGTGGAACTTTAGGAAGAATATATGATTGGTTGAATACCCTGCAGGCCCCCTTCGAGCTCAAAACCATCATGGCTCCCTCTTCTCTCTCGTCTCTGTTCATCAAACCCCCTGACCCATTCTGAACGGCCTGTGATGCAACCTTAAAAGCAGCTTGACTTAAGATTCGGCTCGTTTTCAAACCATTTTCGACCATCTCCCCAATTTTGATAGCTTCAGCGAACGGTATACCCATAGCAGACATCATATTCTGGAAGTAGTCTGCCTCTTGGGCTTGTAGGAAGACCGTAACCATTTCAGTTTCATCCATTGGAGGCTTTACCCGGGCGGCTTGCTCGCGCCATTTGACAGCATATTCGCGGAAGCTTTTCGCAGTTTTCTTTCCAAATTGGACAAAGAGTTCCTGCCAGGAGCGATGTCCACATTATACTAGAACTGGCGGACAAAGTCTCGGGCCAAATCGTCTCACACATGCCAATGGGTAATTTCTTGATTCATATACCATTCTGAATCGATCCCGGTGAGGCTTTCTCCAAAGTAGGCCATTAGCAACTTATCTTTTCCACCCGCACCTCTCAGCTGGTTACAATATCGCTTGAAGTGAGCGATTGGGTCTCCGTGCCCGTCATATTTTTCAAACTTTGGCGTCTTGAAACCAACCGGTAGGTGAACATGTGGAAACATGCATAAATCGGAGTATGAGACACTCTTCTGACCACTCAAAATCTGCATTGTTTTTAAGCTTCGCTCTAGGCTTCTCATCTTCCGAGCCATTTCTTCCTTCTCGGGGTTTCTCATTGTTCTTTGCTGACCCATTGAAGACTCATATTGCGAGTGTTGAGGGTATGAGTTTGGCCAGGGCACTGCTGGATGTGCCGTAGTGGAGACTGGTGGTGCAACGAACATTGTTGGATGTTCCCTTTAATCCGGCGCCTGAGGGTGATCCACAGATGGCATTTCCGGGCCATTAGGTGGCATTAGAGGGTGGCCACATGGGAAGAGTGAGTTAGGCCTAAAGATGTTGGGAAGCTCATCTGAACTGGGAATCAACTCAGGAAAATAAGGCATTACCTCGCACCTGCGGCCTCGCAGGTGCGACAAATTCCTCGCACCTGCGGACCACTCCCCACTCAGCCAAATCTCGCACCTGTGGAGCCCAGTCCGCTCCTGCGGAACCGCACCCGCGGCTCCCTTTCCGCAGGTGCGAAAACACTAGCAACAACAACCTGCAGAATCACCAAAGTCACTCCAAACTTCCCGTTAACCACCCAAAACCATCCCGAGCCCCTCGGGACCCCAACCAAATATACCAACGCATCATGTATGACCATTCAAACTTAGCCGAGCCTTCGAAACAGCAAAAACAACGTCAAAACTCCAAAAACTCGTCGAATTCAAGCCTTTGAACATTGAAAATTTTAAAGTCCACCAACGATGCCGAAACTACCCAAAACAACTCCGATTGACCTGAAAATTTGCAGACACATCCAAAATGACATTACGAACCTGTTGCAACTGTCGATTCTATTCCGACCCCGATAGCCTATTTTCCACTATCGATCGAAAATCGCCAAAACTAACTTTCGTCAATTCAAGCCTAATTCTACACCGGACATCACAAAAATATTCTGGACACGCTCCTAAGTCCCAAATCACCTAACGAAGCTATCCGAGCTATCAAATCAGCATTCCGAGGTCATTTACCAATAAGTCAACTTCGGGTTGACTTTTCCCACTTTAAGGCAACTTTTAGAGATTAAGTGACCCAATTCCTTCTATAACCACTCCAAACCCGAGCTAACCAATTCTAACTCATCATGAACAGTCTAACTAATCTACAACAAGGCAGAAACAGAGAAAATAGTGCATGTTCTACGTAACGACCGGCCGAGTCGTTACATTCTCAGTTGTTTTGTCACTATTTTTTTTTCACTTTCTTTTCACTCTTTATTTTCGCTGTTTTTCGCTCTTTTCTTTATTTTTCAGTCAATTTTCTTTCTCTCCTTCCTTTTTCTTGTTTATTCTTTCACTCAATTTGTCTATGGCTATGATCGAATCCGATGGGGATTGCCTACGTATCATGACTCCGCATGAATTAGATCTTGCGTAGTTTGGGAAGATTGGGAATAAAATAAATAAATTTTTTTTGTTGAGGAAACTACTTCGAGTTAAAGGAAACCTGTATTTTTGGATTTTGATTTTTGATTGATTTTTTTTTCTTTTTGGAAATAAAGACTTCTTAGAGAAGAAAGAAAATATTTTTGTATTTTGAATGTTGCATCTCAATTTTCAAAAGAGAGACTATTAAATAAGGAGTTCTAAAGAAGAAAAAAAAATTGTTTTTTTTTTTCGAATTTTGCTTGATGATTATTTTTTGAATGAAAGGCTTCTAAAAAAAGAAGAGCATATTTTTATTTTATTTTTTATTATTAATAAAAAAAAAATTCTTTTGAATTTTTCGAAGGAAAGAAAATGTTTTTGAATTTTGGTTTTGATTTTTCATTTCCTATTTTTTTTAAAGAAAGATTTCTAAAGAAGAAGAAAAAAAAGTTTGGAATTTAATTTATTATTTTATTGTTTTTTTTTTTGAATTATTTTTTTGAATTTTTTTGAAAGAAAAACTTCTAAAGAAAAAGGAAACATTTTTGGATTTTGTTTCTGATTTTTTAGAATTTTGGGAAGAAAGACTTCTATAGAGGAAAGAGAAAATCTTTTTTTTTTTTTGGATTTTTGAGTGAAAGACTTGTAAAAACGTTAGAAAAATATTGTTTTTCTTTTTCTTTTTGGATTTTGATTGGATTTGTTTTTTTTTTTAAAAGACTTCTAGAAAGAAAATATTTCAATTAGTCCGAGTTTTCTTTATAATTTCCTAAAGCGAACTTCTTGAAGAAAAGCGAAAATATTTTTGGACTTCAAGTTTTTAAATTTATGACATTTGCGAAGGAAGATTTCTAAAGAAGAAAAGAAATTCTTTTTTCAGTTTTGTTTCCTGACCTTTTTTTTATTTTTTGGGATAAATACTCCTAAAGAAGGAAAAAATATTTTTTTGGATTTTGATTGATTATTTTACTTTTTTTTAATTAAAGACTTCAAAAGAAGGAAAATATGTTTTTGGTTTTTTTATATAAAAAAAATCTCTTCCTTTTTTTTATTTGTTTGGGATTTTCAGGAAGGAATTAATAGGAAAATAATTTTTGAATTTTTTAAAATTGAAGGCCGGAACCGATGAGGTTTGCTTACGTATCTCACATCCAGTGAGAATCAGACCCGCGTAGTTCGGCCAGCTTTGACATAACTAACGAAAATGATTTTGACTTATTTTGAACTTCTTTTGAAATTTTCTCCTCATTTCTCCTCATTTGTAACTATTTTGAAATTCTTTTTTTCCTTTTATTTTGGAAATTTTTGACAGAGTTTCGAGGTATTTTTCAAATACGGGGATTTTCAAAGCTGGTAAATTCTATCCTCCCTCACTCTTGGTTTTTCTATTGTTTTTTTCTTTAGCCGGTCAACAACAAACCGAGACAAATAATGCGCATATAGCAAGTAAGATGCATACGTATGGTCTTTTGTTTCGTGTACACCTGTCCTAGACGGACCCAACCTCTGTGTTGAGCCCCCTAAGTAAAAAATGCACGTGATGCAAATAATCGTTCCTACTAGAGATCCAGCATGAGGTTTTGTCATTCTAGGGTTAAACCTGGGGTTTTTGTTCTAGACCTGGTTTACCCGAGCGGACAACTCAAGTCGGGGTAGGAGCGACGTACCTGTAGCACGAAAGGCTATCCGGTCTAGTGGCTAGTTCATCCCCGTATTTCTTACTTGGTATGACTCTAACAGAAAGGCGGGCCACGCGAATGTGTGCACCAATTTTAGAAGACTCAAAAGGGAGGCGTAAGAAGGCAGTTTAAATCCAGATCAAATAAATATCAAAGTGGTAAATAAATAACATTTAGCACATTGAGCGCACAAAAATACAGTAATATCACAATTCAACAAAGCCAAGTAAAATCACATAAAAAACTCGAATTCTTGAACCCTGAACCAGAGATTCTGGGTTCGATCCCCAGCGAAGTTGCCAGAGCTGTCACACCTTCTTTTTCACCCGGTAAGGGTAATAAGGGAGTTTTTCCACTTTAAGTGACATTATTCGATTTTTGGGATTTATTTCATTCAAAGTCGCCACCCGGATTTTTTACGGTGTTCTGGGACACAATTTATTAATCAGAAATCCCAAAACCGAGAAATTTTGAGTCTGTTAAATTGTCTGCGAACCAGAAATCCGGGTAAGGAATTTTGTTAACCCGGGAGAAGGTGTTAGGCACTCCCGAGTTCCATGGTTCTAGAACGGTCGCTTAATGATTAAACTTGGCATAAGTTGCTTAATTACTGCTTTTGTATCTATGTGCATTTTTTACATCTTTACCGCTTTTATTATTCGTTTGTCAAAAATCATGTCACGCAGACGTGTACTTCTCGACACTGAATTCATTTAAAGTTGTGCAAGCGCGTATTTTGTTTTATTGTAAAAAAAATCGAAATCACGTCATGCGGGCATGTACGTTATTCCGATAATTTTTAGAAACCCGTTTCTAAAAGTGTCTCTACGAATGTTCATTTTAGTTTTTTATTTGTGTTACATAAACGTATAATTTGTGTTACATAAACGTATACACAATTTGAGAAAAGGTACTTTTAGTTATTTTCATTCAAAGTTACGTAAACATATACTTTGCTTTTTTTGTTTGTTTAAGTGTTCAAGAATTCTAAAGATATCAATTGCCAAACTAAAGACGGGTCTGACTGTTTTTGTTATTTCTATAAAATTGTCTTCCTAAATGATCTTCCAAGACTAAGGAGAAGGTTATGGAAATCGTTGTGAACAGATGCATAATTTAGCTATTTGAAGGTAAATGAGTGATGTGAAAATTGTTTAACTAAGTTAATGCAAGAAAAATCTATTATATAAGAAAGCTAAGCCATAAAGGAGCAAACAGTGAATGGCCTACGTGAAACAACCAAACAGGTAGGAATCTGCCATAATCCTTTATCAAACACATGATTCACGATTAATTTAGGTATTTAACATGATGGACTAATTAACAGCTTTTAAAATCTTAGTAGAATGCCCAACATTCTAACTCTTAATAAAATCTGAGTTACATTTTAACTTGTTCAAGTAATAACAAAAATATTCATTAATACACTTTACAAATACAAAATAACAAGCACTGGTGCATATAATTTCATTTGTCTGGTGAAAGAAATTTTTTGCCAAATTCGTTTCTTACCAAGGGTGGTTCCAGATTTCACGTGAATTCTAACTATCACATATTACCAAGATATACAACATACACAACATTATTACCAAGACAAACAACACTTCATCATGTAGCTCACTCATTTCGGCTTACATATCGCTAAGCTATACAACTGATCTTCAAATAGCTATCAGATAAAACAGAAGAAAATGATTAAGAAGAGAAATAGGAAATTCACAACAAAGAATTTCAACGACTTTCAACATTATATACATATCTCCCACATAGCATGTTCACTTTCCACTTGTCATTCAAGGTTCAAAGGGTGTACCTGATTGCAGCAAATGAACAAAAATAAGAAAATATGCCTCTGAAATCAGTGACTAAACAGCAAAATACAGCAGCATAACCAATAGAGAAACTAAAGAAATCCCATAATTGATTTCAACTTCAAGATTCAGCTTTGAAATACCAGTGTTAAACCCAAAAGAACCAAGTTTAAATCATTCTTCTTTTTGTTGTTTTTGTATTTTTTGTGTAGAGAGGTGAATGAACAGAGTAGAAACTTTAGAAAAACTCCCTTTTTTAAAAATGCAGAAAAAACATAAAATTTCCGAAGAAAATCGTTTTGAAGCTCTGTTTTTTGAGAGTAGATATGCCAATTTCAGATTGTATTTTTAGAGTCTATTTCCATGTATCCCTTTTCTGTGAGTGAGTGTCCCTTATATAGGGAGGAACCCCTCCTATTTTCCCATGTGCCAATCCCTGAATTTAAGGGATAAGAGAATCTTTTTGTAACAGATTTCCTACAACTGTCTCTTCTAGAGGTTTTCTAACAAATTTTCTGATTTTCAAATTCTTTTCAACCCTTTAAGTTCTGCTTAATACAAATAACCTGTCACGCCCCAAACTAGGGGAGGCACGACTGGCACTCGATGCTGTATTCGATCGAGTTAGCCACTAAACATACTAGCTAACTAAACTGGGGGCCCAACAGATCAAGCAACATAATATCTGAAATACTAAGCCTGGACCGTTAAGGTCATGACCTGAATAA